>PVKN010010463.1:0-22591 GCA_004027915.1 Capromys pilorides
TACCTGACTGGCAAGTGCAAGGTCCTGAGTTCCATTCCTTGTATTGCCAAAAAAAAAAAAAAGGTCTATGATTGCCTGAATTTCTCTTGTTACTTTTCAAAAATTACTTTATTATATTTTCAAGGATCTATGTGTTTGGGCTCCTTATTTGGCTCCACTGATCTACGAGGCTATCTTGCCATTAATACAGAACTAGCTTTATTATCATAGCTGATATTATATTGTGGGTGCTGAGTCTTCTAACTGTTCTTTTTCCAGATAGATTTGGTTGATCTATTTCTTTGCTTCTCCATAAAAATTATACATTAGCGTAACATTTTTAGGATATTCTTGGAGAAATATTCCCCTACCATTTTTTTTTTGCAATTACATTAAAGTTATAAATCAAATTTGAAGCAACTAAAATCTAAACACTACTGGATTCTCAAATCTATGAATACCTGGTAGCTCTCCATTTATTCAGGTCTCCTTTAGTTACTTTTATCAGTGTTTTATAGCTTTTGGCATACAAGACCCTGCACATATTACAATAGTTTTGTGCTTACATATTTCACATTTTATGCTATTTTTTTGTTATTTATTTTTTATTTGAAATTCCAGTGCTCACTGCTGACACATAAGAATACGGTTGATTTTGTGCAGTAAACTTTTATCATGTAACTTTTATTTCTGTATTTTAAGGAAAGGTCTACAGGGTGTTCAGGGTCTCACTACTAGATTGGATGCATGATTTGCCTGTTTATAGCCTCCTAAGAGCTGGGATTACAGGTGCCTGCCACCATAGTCTCAGTTGCTGTCTCAGTGCTCCCCAGGGGTGGGGCCAGCATGGCAGGCCTGGGGATTGAAACCCCAGCCCCCCGCACCTGCTTGCAGGTGCTTTAATCTTATCAAGCAACTTTCATTAATTAAGAAGTGGTTTTTGTTTTCTGTTTTTTATAGATTTTAGAGTATTTTCTATGTAGTAAATTATTCATCTGCAAATACAGATTATTTTATTTCTTCCTCTTTAAGATAAATGTCTTTTGTCGATATGAAGAACAAGACAGAGAAAGCACTTCATTAAATCCAGAAAGTTATCATTTTTTTTTTATTTTGCAGAGAGTATTTTGGCTTTTCTTATGAATAAATATTAAATTTTGTTGCATGGTTTTCTGTGTCTACTGAGAAGATTACATGCTTATCATCATTTAGGCTGTTAATAGGGTAAATAACACTTAATGATTTTAAAATGTTAAGCAACTTTGCATTCTTGTGGTATCCCAGTTGGTTATGATGCATTATGGATTTTCTATATTGTTGAATTCAGTTTCTTAATACTTTGCTGAAAATTTATATGCCCATGTATCTGAAAATATCAGTGTGTAATTGTCCCTTAACATCTTGGCTAATATGTTTTCTTTTCCTTCTCTACTGTTTATTTCTTCCAAGTTTTTTCCTCCTCATTAGTTTGCTTGGGTGTGTCTCCATAGTGATGAGTTTTTACATCCGTGGTTGTTCTTAATTGTCCACATACATTTAGCTTTGGAGACTAAAAGCCTCAGTGCCTGTGGGACTGTTTCCTCTGGACTTCACGAACGACTATTCTGGTTAGATTATTTCCCTGGAGAATTGCAAAAGTCAATTTCTTCTCATTTTTAAAAATCTTGAGCTGATTAGATGGCTCTGGAAAAAGAAATTATCTCTTAGTCCGGGTGGGATAAAGTTGGCTAAGGAGCTCAGTGTTTGGTACCAACACTTTAATATCTGATCACAGATCTTTCATTTGACCCCTCTCAGAGACCTCTGTGGGATGATGCAGGGGTGGTGGGGGCCTCAGCTCATCCCTCGCTGGGACTTGGTTGTTGACATCCAGAATGAAAGGCAGAGGAGAGGTTTAATTTAGCTGACAGCCCAAGAGGAGTCGGTCCATGGTCAGCTGGTTCAGGCCTGGGGCATCACAGCAGAAGGGCCTGCCCGAGCCACACTGCGTAGCTCAAGGCCCCTGGGATGCACTGCGAAGGGTAATGGACCAGACCAACGCCCAGGAAAGCTCCTGCCCACCCTGTGCACCCCAGAGATGGCCCACTATTCCTGGATGGAACCTAAGACTCGCTGCTTTGACACAGTGAAGCTTAACCCCTAAAGGGAGGCTTGGGAGTTCTTTCTACAAACTGCCAGGAGCCGAAGTGTGTAGAGAGCACAGGCTGAGCAGGGAACCCCACGGAGGCTTTGTCTTGTCAGGTGATAGTTTTCTTCAAAGAAGAGCACTAGTTAGGTCAGTGAGTTGGTGAGGAGGTGGTGGGCAACGGAGCTCCTTAGATGAATTCATTCTGAACTCTTCTATACCACTCTCATCAGCCTTTCATTGTGTATTTGAAACCCAGAATGCACACATGTAATTCACTTATAAGCACAGGGGATTAGTGCTTAGTGTGGGGAAATTGGTGGATCTCGAGAGTACAGTGGGAAGCAAAACAAATCAGACGCACACAGTTAACAGCTGCACGGTTTCTTTTACATGAGGGACTCAAGATAAAAAAAATAATTAAAGAATAAAAGACAGGTAGAGGGCCGGCGAGACGGTTCAGTGGTCTAAAGCGCCAGCTTGGGAGGGCTCAGGCAACTGCGGGGACTGCGGTTCGATCCCCGGCACCACATGCTGCGCCAGCGCCACCACCAGGGCAGGCTGAGCCAGCCACAAAATGAATAAATAAAGAAACAAACAAACACAACAAGCAAACAAATAAATAAATAAAATTTAAAAAAAAAAAAAAGACAGGTAGAAATATAGGGAAGCTGGTAGGAAACAGGGAAGTGTGCATTTTGGTGATAGAAAAGGAGATCCAGGGAAGAGGTAGGGAGAGAGATGAGTTGAAAATAATCAAGATATCTGTCTATTATCTATCTATCTATCTACCTATCTATCTATCATCTATCTATTGTCTATCTATTGTTTATCTATCTTCTATCTATCATCTATCTATCTGTCTGTCTGTCTATCTATCTATCTATCTATCTATCTATCTATCTATCTATCTATTTGTTATGCTTTATGTCTAGTTGTGCCCCCAAAGCCTCATGCAATCCTGGGGCAGGGACTTCTAGAGTTTGAGACTTGACCCATGATCCACTGAGATTATGTGTTTTAGTATTGATGGGACTATGGGTCTGAGTATTTCTGGGATTATGGGCATAGCCTAAGGCGGATAGGCTGAGGCAGAGAGCCTGAATGTAATATAGAGACAGAGAGACAGACTCACACTGTTCCTCTCTGCTCCCCTGTTGTTCAGCTGACTCTTTCACCACTTTGTTGCTGTTCCGCCACAATGAACTGGATGCTCTCTGCCCTGTTCCACTCAACCTTGGGGCCAGCTGAAGATGAACTGAAACCTCCACAAACTGTGAGCTGAATAAATCTTTCCTTTCTTCATTTTGAGTGTCAAGTATTTGTCCCAGCAATGAGTAAAAAGTAACTAAGACACTATGTATGTATGTATGTATGTATGTATGTGTGTGTGTGTGTATGTATGTATGTATCTATCTATCATCTGTCTATTATCTATCTTTCCATCTATCAATCATCTATCTATTTATCTATCTATCTATCATCTATCTATCTATCTATCTATCAGTCATCTATGGAGATAGCTATATATTCATAACCTCCAAAATGTGTGTAACTGTTATTGATCATAAACATACACTAATACAAAAAGGAAAGTGGAGATAAGAATGTCTTCAGTGCATGTATGTGTGTGCATGTGGATGTCCATTTTTCTAGGGAGAGTCTATAGCTTTTATTTTACCTGAAAATGCATTTATCCTGAGAATCTTAATCCTTACTGTAGTGTGTGGGGTGTTTGCTAGTTGGGTGAGTCCATCGGCACTCGCCCTCTGTATTGCTGTGAGACTTTTCTAACAGGAACTGTCATTGACAGGCTTAACCACTACTGCTTACCAGTACTGCCTGGAACAAGATACATGCACAATAAATACTAACTTACTCTTAAGTCGAGCCATTGCGTTTGTGAGTTGAAGAGGTTCAGCTTTCATGACCTAACCAGATTGCTTCAGCTTGGGTCACTTTATTCCAATAAAGCTAGATATGTTTGTGATAACTTGCTGCTCACAGAGCTCCTGGCGAAATGCTGACACTGCATCCTTCTAAGGGGGAGAATCCTAACTCAAGTTTCAAAACTTGTATGAAATTTTTAAGAGATGTTCCAGTGTTCTATGGTCAGATCATACTCATGTGTTGTTGAATTGTTGCACTATGAATTTATGGCTGGTGTCAACGTCTTGTTGAAAATATTATCAACAGTAATAGACCACCACTGAGAATTTTGCAGGCACAAATGAGCATCTCCAGGAGGGGCTGAGTTAAGAAATTTATTGATTACAAAACTATTCTGCCTAGGACTGAAGCGGACGTATAGATTCATCGGCTCTGAAAGTTCAACCCTTGTGATACTTTCCTGTCACCAACAGTGGGTGAACCTTTAGGTTTTCTTCTCTGTTGACTTCTCACTGGAGCTGATTAACACTGTTGTGTAATTATCAAATGTCTGGGGGCTAATGTCTTATGTGGGGCTTCAACAGTGCCAAATGACACCATCTCCTCCGTCTTGGGAGAGGCTAATGTGTTGTTTTATCAGTGTTGAAAATTCCAGAATTATCAACCAAGAATTGGATCAAAACTTAGGGTTCATGACCTTCAACTTCACACCCACTGCAAGAATTTCATCTGCACAGTGTGTTTGAAGGAGTCTAAACTGCATATCATAGTAAAAATTAAGATTTGGCAGTATAGCCAACACACACACACACACACACACACACACCATTTTTGAAAAAAATTTTCATGATTTACTCTATATAAGATATACTGATATTTTACTTTTATTCTTTTATTGATATCTGATGTGCATCAATTTTTCAGCAGTGCATGCTTGCAATGTTTTGTGGAGAGTTGTTGCATACTTAGGATGTACCTTAATTTCTTTCACTTCCCTTCTTCTTCTCAAGTGCATTACACTTTCTTCCATTCTCCTGCATTCTGATCGGATGTATGTGGTAAGTAGGTAATAGATGATGTATGAGAGACATAAGATATGTCCCATGTCAGTGCTCTCTGGATACCGAATGATTTCATGTCTAAGCGACATACTGCAATTTGCAGTTTACAAATGTGGGGTGACAGGACTGTGGACAGATGACTGGCCATTCAGTCTTTATTTAAAAATTATAACTCTGAGGAGTTTACCATTTTCTGAGCAATACTCAGATGTGTAATCCTTTTTAATTATTTTAAGTATTCAAATCAGAAATAGAGACTGGTGAGACAGCTCAGTGGTCTAAAGCGCCTGCTTAGGCAAGCTTAGGCAGCTACAGAGACCAGCATCACGTGCAATACCAGCCCCACCCCCAGGGCAGGCTGAGCCAGCCATAACAGAAAGAAAAAAAAAAGCAAGCAAGCAAGCAAGCAAGCTTAATCAATAAATAAATTTCTAAAAGAAAAAAAGAAAAGAAGCAAAGGTTACGGTGTACCACGTGATGACTGGGTGTGCACATGTGCTATGTACTGAGATCGGCTATCCCACGTACCGCGCAGTAGGTTAGACCCCCAGAGCATGTTCATGCCTGTGATGAACGCCTCTCCATTCCCCATCCCAGCTGCTCTTGGTAACCCACCACAGCAGCAGTTCTTCTGTTCTTTGCCTCTGTGAGACAGACTTTGTTAGGTTTGATGCCTAAGAGAGGCCATGAAGATTTTATCTTTCTTTGTCCATTTTACTTAGCACAGGGTCCTCAGATTCACCCATGTTGTCACAGATAGTAAGATTTTCCTTCTTGGAGGTATGAGATATGAAATACTTTTTGAGAGCTGGCTTCTAATGTTCTCATACGCCGTCATCATGCACTGGTTTAACCTCAAGGAGAAAACACTTCTTCTGCTTAAGAAGTGGCCCTTGTGCTGGACATGAAGGTGTACCCCTGGAACTGCAGCCTTCGAGGACGTAGAGGCTGGAGGATCCCACATTTAAGCCTACCTTGGGCAACTTTGTGAGACCTTGTTTCAAACTACAGAGTAGCAAAGGACTTGGGATACAGCTCAGTGAAAAGGCCTAAATTCAGTCTCCTGTATTGCAGGAAAAATCCAACAACTGATCCTTCAGATATGCACTTGTGTTGGCTCCAGTTTCTGGGACAGCAGTGTGGCCAGAGAGACCAGCAGATTCCACAGTATAGTCAGGGCTCCCCATCCCCCTGCGTCACATCAGAGTCCTAAGGTCTACTCTGCTTAGATGGAACTCTGCTTTTCCAGCCTGCAGAAACCCTTACAAATGGAGGCCTATTTGATTAAATAAATTTTAAAAGGATAGTGTAATGTCACCTTTCAACCATTATGTTATTAATCGATGTACATCATGTATATTGTATTATAATGCATTATAACATGAGCAGCATTATATAAACAGGATATATTAATTAAATAATATTGCTTCTACTGTCACATTCCATGAAAGAAGGGTGTCCGGCTTCCCACACGCCTCTCTGATGATTGGCTTGCTCGCTGCTGCCTCTGATCTGTGCGTCATCTGAAGGGATCTCCAGAGCACACCTCTCCATTCATCTCTGTTCCCATCTAGGCTGTGGAGGGTTCAACATGTTGGATCCATGATGTTGTCACTGCTAACTTTATTCTGAGCCGTCAGGGTTCATTTTGATGGCCTGTCTTTCACCCTTTGGGTGCGGTGTTCATATGAAGGCTGTTTACTAGTTATGTTTTATAATAACTTAGTTAAGATAATTCAAAAGCCATATCACATATCTGTTTGAAATGCGCAAGTTAAAGTCAATCATCTTAATATATTTCTAGAGCTGGGCTGTCTTAACATTCAACTTTAGCAGTTTCGGCTCCTCGGAGGGAAGCTTCCTCCCTGCACCTCTTAAGAGTCTCCCTGTGTTCTTCCCAAACCCCAAGCTTGAGGCCAGGTCTGGTCTGCTTTCTATCTCCATGTGTTTTTTCACACATGTAATTACATGTTTCTTTGTGACTGGCTTCTTTCACTTGAGCACTGTACTTTTAGGGGTCATACAGTGTGGTGGCATGCATCCACATTTCATCCCCTTTTATTTAAATTTGCTTTAAAAGTCATCTTTATAGCCCACGTTTAAAATGGTAAACAGCATTTCTATCTGGAAACCATACTGTTCCACCCCACAACTGTAATCACAAAATGGGTGTTTACTTTTCCTCCTTTCCAAACTCCCGGCACTGTCAAGCGACCTCCAGCACTGAAAATCAGCTCTGAGTCCATTTTAAGCTAATGCGTCCTGACAAACAGCTCTTGGTTCCATAGAAAGTAACGGAGGGGATCTTGTAATACGAGAGATCTCGTGTAAGCCCTTGAAAATAAATCTAATTCCTTTATTCTAAGAAACAATTTTGGGAGAAGCCCCCCATAGCCTTAGGCATCAGAATTATACAGTAGAAATCAAAGGCTCTGGGATCTTACAGTCTACAGGGACAGAAAGGAAGAGGTCTGTAAACTTAGCAAAGGCAGACACTGCGCTGGGTGGCGGTGTGCTTTAGCTTAAGCGATCTTCGTAATGCCCAGTGAAGGAGGAAGGATTCTGTGCACTAAGGAAAATGGGGGCTGGGTGAGCAGCGGGTTGGGGAGCCACCCCCTCTCCCAGCCCCCTCACTTGACCGTCCCCTGGTTTTCCCTGGGCTTCGCCTTGGCTCAGATCTTGTCTATCTGTCCGATTTCACAGAATCTGCCCTGCAGTGGCTGCCACGGCCCCGACGTGTTCCGCAGTGCGCATGCCGAGACCTAGTGGCTGACGAGATGGATTGGCAGGGATCCCTTCATGACGGTGGACCCTCAGGGAGGGGCCTGCAGCCTTTGTGAAACGGACTGGGGAGTCAGTCTGTGTTTGCCTTTGTTTTCCCACCACGAGAGGGCGCAGCACCTGTTCCGTTTCCCCCGTCTTCTGCCCTGCAGGTGTAGCAAGGAGCCCTCCTCTGGCGCAGGGTATCTGGGTCTCAGGGTCCCTGCTTCCCGAGCTGGGACTTCTGTTCTTCATAAATCGTCTAACCTCAGGCACTTTGTCATGGCCACATGAACAGACTGAGACATAGGACACTAGGGCCAGCGTTGCATGGCTCCAAGTGCTGCTTCGTGTGGTGTCTACATGTTCTGTAGCCGAGACATAGCACTTTCTAGCGTTCCTGCCTTCTGCGTTGTGGGGTCACAGCTGTAGCTCATTCTGGGTCCCCTCCAGGGGGACTGATGCTGCGAGGCCCTCAACCCTTCTCGCTCTTTTTTCATTAATTAAATTTCTTGGTACGTTTTAAATACACATAGTGATCCCTTTCAAGATAGGGCCTCTGCTCTTGTACATGGCTGGGCTCAGTTCCTCTTTTTCCCCTCGCCCTTATCCCCCTCCAATTCTTCTTCCCCCGTTTATCTATAAAAGCTTTGTTTCCGGTTTCCTTCTTTTCTCATTTTTCATTCTCTTCCTTCATTTCTTCCTCCACCCTTTCTATTTCCCTTCCCACACGAGCACTTCCTTCCTCTTTCATAATATCTATTATACATTCTAATTTATTTACACTTTCAGTTTCTCACATCAGAGAAACAGTGCTATATATTCACACAAGGGTCTAATTTATTTCACTTGAGGGTATGGCCTCAAGTTCCATTCATTTAGCTAAAAATATCTCATGTTTTTCCTTCTTTATGGCTGAGTAGTACTCCATTGCAAACTGCCACATCTCCATCTTTTTTTTTTTCAGACTTCATTCATTTTATTTTTCTTGTATAAAACCCCTTTATATTATAGCTACTGCTGGAGCTTGAGTCCTCTGGACAGAGACTCTGGTGTGGGTTTTCCCAAGATGGTCAGTGAATTCCTGATAGGGAGATTTGGTGAACACAGTCTCTTTCCAGAGGTCAAGGATCAGATAGCTGTAGGTCTTGGAGATGGAATCAAAAGTGGCCTTACCAGAGTTGCCCAAATAGCAGTGCATCCCCTAGCAGAGTTCTAGTGGTCATCAATACCAGCCAGCAGCAGCAGCTTCTTGGGCACAGGGGCAGAGACAATGCCAGTGCCTCTGGGGGCGGGGATCAGACGCACCAACACAGAGCCACAGCAGCCCATCACCTCGCAAGGAACAGTGTGGGGCTTGCCAGTCTTGTTTCCTCAGTAGCCTCTCCTGATGGGGACAGTGGAGAGCTTGGCCAGGATGATGGCCCCACGAATGGCAGTGGCTACTTCCTTGGAACATTTCACACCCAGGCCAACATGACCGCTGTTGTTCCCAATGGAGACAAATGCCTTGAACCTGGTCCGTTGGCCAGCACGAGTTTGCTTCTGCATAGGCATGATCTTCAGAACTTCATCTTTGAGGGATGTGCCCAGGAAAAAGTCAATAATCTCAGACTCCTTGATGGGTAAGGAAAAAAGATAAATTTCCTCCAGGGACTTAATCTTCAGGTCTTTGACCAGCTGGCCCAGCTTGGTGACAGGAATCCACTCTTTGTCCTCAGCCTTACATCCATGAGCTCTGCTGCCTCTGCCCCGGTCTCAGCCTCTGCCACGCCCATGACCTCAAAGGCCACTGCCAAAGCCTCCACTGCAGCCTTCTATGCCTGGGCCCCTGGCTGCACCGGCGTCATCTGCCATTTGATGTTTCCCAGAAAAAAGGAGCCCTCATCTCTGTCTTAATCTGTTGATGGTCCTTGCAGCTGTTTCCAAGATTTGACCATTATAAGCGGCGTCTCTATAAACATGGGTGGGCACACATCACCGTAGTATGTTATTTTTAATTCCTTCAGGATGATGCCAAGAAGGGGAATAGCTGGGTTGAATGGGATCTCTAGTCTTGATTCTTGGTGGAATCTCCACACTGATTTCCATGGCTGCACTTGTATGCACTCCCACCACCAGCGTAGAGGTGTCTTTTTACCCCAGAGACTCACCAGCATTCCACGTTGGTCGATTTCTTGATGACAGCCCTTCTTTCCGGAGTGAGATGGAATGCCAGTGCTGTTTTAACTTGTATCTCTCAAACAATAGTGATGTTGAACATTTTTTCATATACTTCTTTGACATTGGTATTTCTTCATTTGAGAAGCATGCATTCATTTCAGATGCCAATGTTTGGATTTTTTTTTTTTTTTTTTTTTTTTTTTAGTGTATTTAGTGCAGGGTCTCACTACATAGATTGAACTTCTGGTGATCCTCCTGTTTTCAGCCTCCCAAGTGCTAGGATGCTGGACATGCACCACCATCTGCAGTCTCAAGCACTGTCTCAGACATCCCGGGGGCGGGGCAGAAGTGGCATGCCGGGGAACAACTCCCAACCGCTGTGCTCTGCTTAAGCAGGCACTATAGATCAGGTTTGAAAATTTGAGGTGTTTGGCTTTTTTTGAGTTGTCTGTACGCCTAGATATTAGTCTCTTTTCTGAGGAAGAGCAGGCAAAAATGTTTTCTCACTCAGTGTGTTGCCTCTTTCCTCTACTGGTGGTTTCTTTTGCTGCACAAAAGAAGAGATGCCAGGTGTTGATTCTTCGTAGCATTTCTTGAGTGCTGAGGGTTTTGTTCATAGAGTCTTTGCCTACACCAGTGACTTCCAGAGTTTGGCCAACTCACTCTTCCAGCACACTTAGCATTTCTGTTTCGCTGTTTAGATCCTTGATCCATTTCGATTTTATCAACTCCCTTTTCTCTGAGTGGGCCATGAGGCCTTTTCTTCAAGGTGGTGGTGCCTCTAGGAACCTGTGTCCTTAAGAGAGTGGGGCCAGAGCCTACCTGATTAAACTGTTCTGGACATGTGGTGCGACCAAGAAATAAATGGGCGTAAGTTATAAAGCCCCAGAGTGAATTTGTTACCAGTTTAACCTATCCAGCCTGACTTCCTATATTTGATTTTATTTCTTTTTTTTCAATCAACATTTATTGAGAACCTCCTCTGTGGACCAGTGATTGCAGGTTTTGTAAATGCAAGGACTGTGATTAGGGGCACAATAAAACAATCCCCATTTCCCTCAGCTGAACTGTGAGTCAAATGAGAAAGAAAATAACACAGTTAATAGGCAGGGACTAATAGGGCATTTTTAAAACCTGAAATGCTGATTTTTGGAATAATCAGATATGTGAGATTCATAACACAACCCCTCAAGTTAGAAAGAGCATGGAGCCAGACACAGGGACATTATCGGCACAGAGAATCAAGTGCTTGTGCATCCACATTCCCATGAAATAGTAAAATGATGGGACTGAACTCTGTGTGTCTAATTTGTCCCTCTGAGCTCTTAATCAGAGACCTCATTCTATTCTTTCCTGAAGAAGAGAGAGGCAAGTTCTCTCAGAGCAGAAGCCAATGTCAAGAAAGAAGACACGTTCTCCCTGACAATGGAGCTTTTCTAATATAGCGCATCTTTGAGTTATGCCTGGCTTCACATCAGAGCAACTTGAGTTATAACTGGAGTTTTAGGTTTAATCTACCACCAAAGTCTTGGGTTATGGCCTGAACACTGGCTACTTGTGTGGCTGTAAACAATGACGAGTGATGCTAGGGTAGCATACACATGCGTAAGTGTCGGTCTGAGCCCAGATGCCTGTGCTCGTGGACATGAATTTGGTCAGTGCTTCATATAATCACCGTGATTACTACTGTCAGAATGACCCCTTCCCCCAAAAAGCTAGAAAAGAAGCTAAGAAAAGAGGGGAAAATAAAGAAAATAATCAAGTTCAAAATGAAGAAGAAAATTGTGGAGAAATGTGAGAGTGGCCTTTGTGTCACTAATATGCACAGCATGTCCAAATCCACCACCTCGACAACCTCACAGAGCAATGGTTGGTATAAGGAAACCAGGCTCACTAAAGGCATTACACAATTTAGTAAGGCATAATCAGCAGTGTTAGAAGATGGAGAAAGGCTATTATTGAGGTGGCTGGCAAGTTGTAGACTAGGTGAGACTATAATTTGAGAAAAAGCTAGGGCTATAAGTGCAGATCTCATAAGGTATAACCCACAGTGAAGGATAAGGCTGAAATATTTCATGCCAGTAAGGGGTGACTTCACAATTTTAAAAGTGAGAACTGGGGTTCATGGCCTAACAAGGCTTGGTGAAGCAGTCAGTCCTGATAGAAGGGCTGCTGAAAGCTGTATACACCACTTTGAAATGATGACATAGGGAAATGGCTTCTGTACTCATCAAGTTCTCAGCTGTGATGAAGCTGGCCTTGTCTAGAAGAAAATGCCCAGGAGAACATGCAAGACTCAGGAAGAGAAGAGGATTCCAGGCTATGGCCTATGAAGGACAGGCTAACCCTATGCTATGTGCCAGTGGGAGTGGTGACCCAAAGAAAGCCTCCCTTGGTTTGTCACCCTGAGACCCTTATGGTGTTCAATAAACATAAAGTCATGAAGAATAGGGAGGGATCATGTGTAGATCTAATATAAAAGCCTGGGCAACAAGAGTGTCTTTTCTTGAGTGGATCAGGGAGGCTTTCTCTCCACTGTTAAGAAATATCTAGAGGACAGAAGACAGAGGTTTACCACCCAAGGTTCTACTCCTCATGGACGATGAACCTGTTCTCCTATGAGATTTGGAAGAAGAACTGGTTGGAGAATTCCCATGGCTGTCAGACAACTTCCTCCCACCTAATTCAACTCCTCTACTGTAGTCTGTAGACCAGCAGGTTATAGCTAACTTAAAGAAGCTACACATCCTGGAACTGTTCCTGAAGAGCTTTTACATGGTCTCAGGTACAAATTTAAACGTTAAAGAGCTCTTGAAGGAACATTACAGCAACCTCTGCCATGTGGGGTTAACTGAGAAATCCTGGGTCAATGTCTCTCCAAGGGCTCAAAGATCTGCCTGGAAGAAAGTGTGGACTAAAGCTATGCAGGGAAAAGACTTTGAAGGCTGTGCAGAGAAGTCTTAGCCTTCGGCTGACACAGTAGTTGATGTCTTGGCCACTTTAGCAGAGTATTGGACTGCAGGTGGATGGTGGCGACAGCGGGGAGCTGGTGGAGGAAGACCCAGAGGATTTGTTTACAGAGGAACTTCAGCAGCTTCTGGCTGAGCACCAGAGGAGGGTAGCTGAGCAGCTTTCTGAGAAGGTGGGAAAGCAGCAACGATCAGAGCAGCAAATGTTTTTTGAAATAAAGGAAATCCTGAAAAAATGGGCGGGGTTGCAAACATTTGTGGAGGAAATGTACTCAGACAGAGAAAAAGCCAAGTGCTACATTCACTTGCTTAAGGACAGTGCCATGTTGTACTACAGAGCAGTGTTAAAGAAAAGACAGGCATGGACAGCCTTAGGCTGGATTTTAGTTCTGAGAAGGTGGAGACCTACTGGGTCAGGAGCAGGTCCCAGTGGCCTGCAGACTCTTCCAAGGAAAGGCAGGAAAGCAGAGGGCCAGGCTCCTGATGTTCTCGTGGGTGGGAACTCTCCTTCAAAGCAGTGATCATTTCATCCCCCCTTTCCGCAAGTCGAAGATGTCACTTTGGGGCCAGCCAAGTAGCTTAGTGGATTAAGTGCCTTCAAGCAGGGACAGGGGCCTGGGGCCAGGGGTTCAATCCCCAGGCCTGCTGTGCTGGTCCTGCTCCCAGGGTGTGCTGAGATGGCGATGGAGACGGGCCTGGGAAGGGTCTACAGGGCATTCGGGGTCTCACTATTAGATCAGACTCACAGTAATCCACCTGTTTACAGCCTCCCAAGAGCTGGGATTACAGGCACAGGCACCACCCTTCCCTAAAATACAAACAAACAAAACAACCAAAGATGTCAACTTGAATGGTGAGTATAGTATGAAAATTGTTGTTTCTGGTAAATTAAGCATATTTTATAACATTTTGCTGAGTACACTAGGAACCTATTGAATTTTCTGGTGCAATATATATATATATATATATATATATATATATATATAGTAACCCATTTATTATGAAAAGGTTAGTTAAGAGATTGGATGCATTATGAGTATTTCCATTATTTCTTATAGGAAAAATTGTCTTGACTTACAACCAATTTGAGTTACAACCAGCTCTCCTAAATGAGTTGAGTTCCTAAGTTGAGAGCCCATGGTACTCGGCACAGTGCCTCTTGCATTGTTAGCTCTCAGTAAATGTTAATTGTTGCAGCTGATACTACATTCTAGGGCCACGTGGGTGAAGGACTCCGATCCTTATCTTGATATGTTGAAGTCCTGATGAGGGAAAGAGAAAGGCAAGGTGGAAAGGCGATGTGAGTCAGTGCCAGTCGGCACTTGACAAAAGACTAAGATACTGGGAGCATCAAGGAGGGGCATTTACTGAGGGTCTGAGTTGTGTCTTTATGGATCATGGGAGATGGAAACCAAAATGGGAGAAAATACAAAGGGAAATGCAGGAGAACATGTGCAGGATTACAATAGCACAAGGAGCAGCAGGAAAGCCCTCTGTTGGTTACAGGAAGTGGGGTCAGAACATATTGAGAGTCCAAACTTGGAGAGGAAGGCAGGAAGGCATCAGAACACTGATGGACTGCAGTGCAGTCTGACAGTCACATTTCTCCTTGGTTCAATAAGAGCAATAAATTCTAAGAAGAGCCAGTGTATTACAGAAGTTAATCTATAAATCAGGAAAAGAGGTTAAAGCACACAGTGACACTGGGACTCTGCAGTGGTACAGGTGAGATTTAAAGAGCCTGGACTGGATGAGATAGCCTAGGAGAGGGTTGAGAAGGACAGGATGCTGGGAAACATTGTGGCGCACTTCCAAGCTGTAGGAAAGGCTCAGAAAAGAAAACACAGACAGGGCCAGCTGGTTAGGGCATAGGATGCTGAACAGTGTCAGCATTCGGACCTTGCAAGGGGAGGTGTTGCACGACTAGAGCAGAGGTGGCCGGTGAAATGCTGCTGCAGGGGACTAAGTGGCAGGAGAGCTCTGCAGCCCAGGGGCATGGCTGGCCACGAGCAGGCAGTGTCCATGTTGGTGACAAGGATGGGGGACAAGATTCTGTGAGGAGGAGAGGAGGAGACCAAGTGCAGGTTTCCCTCTCCAGAGCTGTGTCTGTTTAGACAGGACTAGAAGGTGGGAATGGTGGGAAGAAGCATGGTTGTGAAAGGCACTTTGCCTTTATACTTGGTGGTGGTGTGGGATGTTTATGTGCTGGTAAGGGTGATCTCGTAGCTCTTCAAAGATCTTTGTGTGTAACTGAATTAGAATGGAATTTGTAAAATGAAATGGGAAGGACACAAGGACACACACACACACACACACACACACACAAAATGCACATGCGCACACAGCAGAATTGCTCAGGGTGAAACCCCAAGGAAGAAGCACAGTGAAACTCATTGCTTTCTCCTTCTCAAATTCGCCTTCTGCGCAGCCTCCAACACATGACGGAGCATCTGTGACTGAGCACTGACGCCAAGTAAGGAAAACACAACACATATAGCGTGACATGCAGCAGGGTGCAGTGGCTCATGCCTGCAATCCCAGCACTCCAGGAGGCTGAGGCAGAAAGATCTCAAGTTCGAGTCCAGCCTGGGCAACTTAGTGACTTAGGGAGACCCTAGGCCAAAACAGAAGATCTAGAAGACGCTGTGTCAAAAGATGTCTGAGAATCACGAGAGAGATGCTGTTGCCCACGACAGTCACGGAGTTCTTCCAAAGCATGGAACGTAGATGTTCTAAGCACGCAACGCACCTTCTTTACCTGGGCTCCTTCTCCAGGCTGAGAAGCTGATGCTACATGAGCTCCCACTTATGAGTGAAATGCCAGGAGCTCAGTCATGGAGGTGACTAACCTGAGATGGCATGGCTCCTAACTGGCACGGAAAAGGTTCAGGTCTCAGTTTACCTAATTCTAGACCCTCTTACTTCCAGTTTTTGGGAAATGTGTGGTTGGGAGGAACTGGCCAAAGAGGGCTTCTTGATAATATTCATTGTCATGATTCTGATAAAAAAAAAAAGATCCCCAAGGAGAGTGAGCTGAGCCTTCCAAAGCGGCATTGGCCAATCACCTTCCATCTTCCCTTCTCCTCCTTTGTTCTCTTCCCCCATACAATCGACACTAAAAGCAAGTAGCACACACGGCATTACCCTTCCTGACAGTGGGAGATTACTTGCTGGACTTGACTGGATTCTGCTGTGGGGAATTTATTGCAGTTTCGGAGACGGCCCTTAAGAGGGAGGCTGTTCTGCACTTTCTATCCAGTTCCTAATAACATGTCCAACTTCACCGCCTACAAGACCATCCTGAGTGGGTGTCCTGCCTCTCTCCTCACTCCTGACTCTCAGCTTCCTCCTCTCCAGAGCTCTCTCCAGCTGGCTGAGCTTCTAGGGATTTGGGGCCGCATTTTGTAGAACTTGCTTTTTCTGTCCATAAATCGAATCTTTACTGTACATCAAGCATAAAGTGGAAAACCCCTCTCTACAAAGCCTTGCCAAGGGCCTGATGTGTGATCCACAAATAGTTTTAAAGCCACTAGGACCTGTCAATCAGACACTCTAGACAAATGGAAGCCAAGAAACCCAGATCATAATAATAAAACAATGAAAATAACAAAAGGCCCCGTGCATGGAGTAGTTATGTCTTATCATAAGCTGACCAATGGGCTACACGACTACAAAACAAATACTGTTTTTACCTATGGTACATAAATCACGGGGCTCTAACCCCTACTGATATGATTTTAAGGAGGTGGCCCTGTCTGAGGTGTCCAGCTATATCTAAGAGGCCAGGGAGTTTGGGGACGTGAACCATTGACTTGCTTGTATTTCTTGTCTGCTTCTTTTGCAGAAAGAATGCATCCTACCTAATGTCTGGTAGCATGGTCATGTTTTCAGAAGAAGCTAACCAGTAGCTATGTCTGCAGCCACCTTGATCTCATAGGACATTGGTGTTGTTATTCCGTTCCCTTTCTGTCTTATCACCTTATTGTGGAGACACCGTCACTGACACTGGAAACTTAAAGGAGGAGAGATTGGGTTACCTTGACTCATGACTGGCTCCAAGGTAGAAATGGCAGGGAGGCAAGACCTTGGCTGAAGAAGGTCACTCAGGTCATGGCAGAAAGGAAGCTGAGAGAGGAGGCAGGCGCTGGGAGGGAGGTGCACCCCTTTAGGTCATGCCCTCTCCAGCCCAGGCCCACCTCCAGACACCACATGCAGATACTGATCTCGTTAGTGGATGAATGAAGGCCTCGAGACCCAGTCGCCTTCCAAATCCCCGCCTCTGAACACATTAAGCATCGAGAGGACAGTCGGGCCCTAAACCATAGCACTGTGCATCTCAGCCTAGGATGTTCCCACAGATAAACATGGACAGCTGAGGTGATGCAGCGAGAAGGTTTGCACTGGAGTTTCAGGGTGATGAAGGGCTGTGGTGCCTCTGCACCTGATTCAACACCCTCAGCCTCTTAGGGGCCTGTACTGGCTCGTGGCATTTTCCCCACATTCCCCACCCTTTGGCTGACTTCCGGCTGCCATGTCTTCCCTCTTCAGGCTTTGGGCGCAATTGCTCCATTCCTAGTTTGAAATTATACTTGACTCTGCTTCTTTTCTCAGCACTGCATCTTCATAGAATAAATGATAGTAGTGACCTTAATTCCTCGTAAGAGAATTCCTAATTTTTGTCTCTGTGGGACAGACTCTGGGCCAATGGTCCCAGAGATACAATCTTAGAATAGTCTTACAACAACCCATTACTGAAAGAAGCATAGTTCTTCAGTGGAAGGGAACACCAGCACGTGAGGGCTGGGAAAACTTCCTTTTGCTTTCATACTTCATATGGAGAGAGCTGCATTAGAGATCATTGCTCCTTCCCTGTGCCTGTTCCAGGAAAGGAGTCAGAACTGCAGTGACTTATCTGTTACCTGCTTAGTGCGTCTGTGAAGGAACTCAGTCTCTCTCTCTCTGTCTCTGTCTCTCTTGTCTCTGTCTCTCTGCCCCTATCTCTGTCTCTTTCTTTCTGTCTCTGTTTCTCTGTCTCCCTCTGTCTCTGTCTCTGTCTCTGTGTCTCTCTGTCTCTGCCTGTCTCTCTTTGTTTTTGTCTCTGTCTCTCTGTCTCCCTCTCTCTCTGTTTGTCTGTCTCTGTCTCTGTCTCTCTCAGATTTTCCAATATCTATGGTGTGATAAGCTTATTTAATTTAGGGTGAAGTAAAAAACACATTCATGTTGTATTTACCAGATACTTGGGATTTTCTATCAGTTGTTTTCCAAACTTAAATGCTGAGATGGTGCTATTCCTTTAGTTGCCCCATCCTAGGTCTATATTCTGGCAACAACTGCTCAAGTCAGCGGCACTGGTGCTTCTTGCTTCAGTTCTTGCCCATGCTCTTGAAATCCAGCTGTGTCCAAGGATGTAGATTTATGTTACTGAACCTTCACAGATCTGGAGAAGGGTTCTGCAAAGTCCTGAGCTCAAAAGGAACAGTGCCTAACTGGAGCAGGCCTCAACACTGCTTCTATATCACTTCAGCAACACGAGTTATCTCTGTTCCAAGCACGGGCTGAGGCTTACAGGGCAGCCTTTCTGCTGTACACTGGGTTTTCCTGACCCTTAGCTTAGAAACTCTCAGTAGCTCATCAGCTTCTAGACTGGGGGCTGCAAACCACAGCAGCTGTTCCACTCTGTCATTCGGCAACATGAACTGCAGGTAGGACATAAGCAAGCAGGCCTGTCAGTGTTTCAATAAAACTATTTATAAAGCAAGAAACAAGTCATAAGGGTCTCCTGACTTGAGTTTTATATCTTTATTCCACATTATAAGGTCCAAGAGCATATGGTTAGCCTTCAAGGCCCTCGTGATTTGGCTTTTACACACACCTCTAGTCTTGTATGCTGCTGCTATATATACTTTTATCTTTCTCTGACCCTCTACTTAGAATCCAAAGACATCAACTGGTTCAACTTCCAGGCTATAGCATGCACACGCATGAGCACATACACACACTCACACACACAGGCATGCACGTGTGCGTGCACACACACACAGACACACACTGTGCTGTTCCATGATGCTTTGATTTTGATTTTACATTTATTGTTTCTTTTGCCTGAAGAGGCTTTGCAGCCTCTTCCCTACCCCGCCCCCCAGTACTGGGGATTGAACTTAGGACCTTCTGCTTCCCAGGCAAGCACTTAATCTACTGAGCTCTCTCCCCAGCCCTGCATCCCCTTGATTTGGGAAATTGTACTCAGCCTTCCAGCCTCGCTTTAGAGTGCATCTCCCTCTGGGTGGCCTTTCCTCACTGGCCTAGCTGGACTGGACACCTGTCTCCTTCATTCCTGTTTGCTTAATGGGTGAGTGAGAAGCTTTCCATCTATGTGCACATGCTCCATGACTGTCAGGGAGAACCTAGGGCCAGGGACTCCGTGTCCCATGTCAGTACTCAACGTCTCTGGGACAGAGCACGGTATTAAAAATGGGCTGTTTGCTAGATTTCTGGATGCCTGAGCCAGTGAATCCAGAGTGATGAATAGAAAAAGGTGCGGGCTACTCAGTCACTCTCACAAATGGGCACAGGCAGGGCCGATGGCTGAGCATGTGGGAAGAGCAGAAGGGTGAGCAGCTCTGGCAGTGAAGCAGATGCTGATGCTCTGGACAATGACTAGATCCGCAAGCTTTGTAATCCTCATTCTCTGCCTGAGTCCAGTGGTAAAGGCCATATTTTCCATGTTCTAGGACTTACTACGCAGTTGGATGAGTTGGCAATGCAAGATCCTAGTCAGTGAAATAGATAAGCATGGGAAGGGAGAACATTTTTAAATTCTGGGTAATGTGGAAAAGAGGGTGATTAGCAGAGGCCAGTGAGTAATCGGGGGGAAGCTTCTGGGGCTGAGGTCAGGGAAACAACGACAACACTGTCATAAATTTCACTCATCTTAATTTTTACTTAAAAATCTTTTCAATTATGTATAAAATACAACCCCAAGTCATGCATATCATTAATGTACAGCTGGATGACTTTCTCAAACCAAACACATCTCTCTATAACTAACACCCAGATCAAAACCAGACGATTGTTAGCATCCTAGGAGCTTTGTGTGTTCCCTTTGTCACAATGGACTCCCCAAGGGGAACACCACCCTGGCTGGCAACAGCAGACATTACTTTTTGTCTATCTGTGAACTTCAGCTAAGCAGAATAATATAGCGTCTTAGTTACTTTTCTCTCGTTGCTGGGACAAACACCTGACACACAAGCTTAGGGGAGGAAAGGTTTATTTAGCTCACAGTTACTGGAGGTTTCAATACGCTGCCCCCACTTTATAAGGTCTGGAGAAGAGGCTAGGGCGCTGCCATGTCGGGGATGATCTACTCCATACCTCCAGAGACGGCCGCCTGGGGGCGGAGGGGAACCTCTGACAGCGAGTGCTGTCAGTTTAACGGTTGGTTTGCTTCTCTCTTGGCCACGCCCCTCAAGCCCCACCCCTGGAGCCTTGCGCTTGACAGCCCTATGATGTACATGAGGCTTTGGGGGGACAACTAGATACAAACCACAACATATAACATACTCTTTTGTATCTGGTTTCTCTTGCTAAACAATTACATTTTGAAATTCATCCAAGCTATTTACAACAGTTCATTCTCTCTGCTGTTTTGAATTCCATTGTATGAATACACCACATTTATTTATTATTCATTTGTTGATGGAATTTTGTGTTGCTTTCAGTTTTTAGTTACTTTTTCAAAAGTGAATACAAAATGGTAATAAAAGAATTGGAAATGACAGAGTTTCACTAAACAGAACAATATGAATTCATCAATTTGCTGTATTGGGCAGTGTTATCTTCAACTTAGTTGTTCAGATTTCCAGATATATGCATGCAAAACTGGAGGAAGAAAGGAAAAAAGTTATAATAAATTAAAAAGATACAGAGGAAAAAAATGAAAAAGGAAGGCAAAAAATTAAGCACACACAGGATGGCTTGGATAATTGTACTGTGGATTTCTACTGCTCTATACTTTGGAATAGTGCTGCTTTCTTCTACATTTTTGAAGTAGGTATGTTTGCATTTCTGTGAAGTACATATTTCTGGATAATGAAATATGTACAGACACTGTTGATTTACACTGGAGTTACCTCCCAATAAATCAATTGTAAGCTGAAAAGCCCTTAGTGGAAAATGCATTTAATTTACATGGTGTACCAAGCATTGTATTGTAGACTCTCCTGCCTTCAGCATGCTGGGAATGTTCACGAGATCCTACTGTTGGGCAAAGCCATCTAATGCAATTGTAACCGAATAATTAAAAACCAGCCATGATCCATAGGCCCACCATCCAGAGCCACACACTGGGGCCTACTCTCCTGACATCTTGGAAATATGTAAACAACCACTGCTAATGTGAAGTAGGAATGCAGTCCTGGTGGGACCAGGTGTCTTAAAAACACAGTGTGACTGCCAGGTAGTGACAGAAGGGCCAGGTGTTTGCCAGTGAATACCAGGTCGACAGGGAGAGCTTACAGAGACGGGGCTGATGCTGGCTGTCTCTCTGCTGGAGATGCCCCCAAAGAGTCCTGTTTCTGCCGGAGCTTCCTGACAGCAGCAGCCTGTCTCTGCACTCATCCCTCCCCTGGCGAGGATGGCGGGTTCAGGAGATCCACCTGGCCCTGACAGGAAGGGATTTGGCCTTGATAAGCAGTTTCACCAGCCCCTAAAGATCAACTGAGTTGTTGCTTCGACTTTGCAATTTCCCAACCACTTTGGTTAATCAGGGTTTCTGCTAGAGCACAATTACTTATTAAAGTTTGCTGGAGCTCAACCTGGCATCTCTTTTGTTGTCACAAGCTTTTTGCCAACATAAATAACTCTGCTATTTTTAGGATGAAGATGTAGCTACCAAGCTGCGCATAGGCCGGCAGGGCTTAGCAATGTATCCTGCAAGCTTCCTTGGTGTTTATGCTGCTTCCCCATTAAGGGTCAGAACAGCCAGGACTCAGAAGGGTCTGCTCTTTCAGTCCTCTGGCTCTGGCACTGACTAAACTCTTACTAATACAGGGCCAATGGAACAACTGTGTCTCCTTACAGAGAACATGTCCCCAGCATTCCACATTGAAGAATTCTTGATTGGCTATACAAAGAACACTAGGTGAGGAGGCAACAGTCCTGGCCTATCTAATCCTGACTTCGTCCCTCACTGGCTGTGTGACCAGAGGAAATGACCCATCTCTCTGACCTGTAGTTCCCCGGAAGAAAACCTAAGGAAACCCAGTTAGGTGATCTCTAAGTTTCTTTCTCTGCTGTCTGCATTCATAATGGAAAACTGAACCCCTGGTTAAATAAGCTAGCACACAAGCAGGACAGAAGGAGCCAAGGCTCCACAGGGCACATGGAAAGTTAGAAATTGTGGAATTTATCTTGTGCATTAAGATAGAAGTTAAAGGACATGGAGGAAGTGAGAAAGAGGGAAGAAGGGGAAGAGGAGGAGGAGGAGGAGGAGGAGAAGGAGGAGAAGAAGAAGAAGAAGAAGAAGAAGAAGAAGAAGAAGAAGAAGAAGAAGAAGAAGAAGAAGAGGAGGAGGAGGAGGAAGAGGAGGAGGAGGAGCAGGAGGAGGAGGAGGAAGAAGAGGAGGAGGAGGATGAAGAGGAGGA
>PVKN010010464.1:0-22615 GCA_004027915.1 Capromys pilorides
TTCTGAATATCATATGTCTTAAACTTGACATGGAACTGGTATTTTCCTTCCATCATTGATATTCTAATAAATCCCTATGGAATGTGATAAAAAAGTAGTTGCACATTCATTTTTATACAGAAATTTACAAAACTAACCATATACAAAACTGTAGCAGGTCAATCCTATGGCATTTTTCCTTGTCTCTTGTTCTCTTCTATTACACTTTTTTTCTTTCTTTAAAACATTTTCTTGAAGAGTATAGCAATAATTAAAATGACATTAGAAACACCATACATCTAAAAGACCAGAATGACAGCTATTCCAAGCATGGTTAAATAAAATATTCCCCTTTCTTCTAAAATACATTAAAAAAAAAAAAAAAACCTGAGGCCAAGAAGGAGTCATTTACCTGGGAGGTCTGGTGTCTTAGGCTTTGCATTTCTGCGGTACACTTTCAAGGGACACCAGGACCATTACTGACTCTTGGCACAATATGGGAACATGGACCTCAGAATGTTCTTTGTAACTGATGGGCTGATGCTTCTGTAGGACACACCTGGAGCAATGGACCATGCTGTACCCAACTGACAGGGCCACTCTGCACAAATATCAAGATTGATTGTGTGCACCTGCTTTCATTACTAGCGTCCTGTGCTTTTACTGTCATGGCTGCCTGCCAGCAGCCTATGCCTCAGTAACCAGCCTCCAGGAGAGCCTCAGACCCTAACAGCCGCAGGGGCTCTCCCAGGCAGCAATTCTACCCGTCCCTACAGCTTGCTGCCAGACCACCTGCACATCTTGTTCCTGCTGCACTTGCTCGATTTTCTTTATGATAACAACCTTTAGCTAGACCTATAATTTGCTACTGAGTGTTTTGTGTCATTCTAGTGAAACCATCAAACTGGGATTGGACAGGGGAATACTAAAACAGAAGTATTGACATTTATAATACTGCCCACCAGTCATGATGGCACATATCTGTAACCCTAGCACTCAGAAGACTGAGGCAGAAAGATGGATCACTTTGAGTTCAAGGCCAGCATAGGCTGTAAATTGAATATAAGACCAGTCTGAACTGCATAGTGAATCCTGTCTCAAAAAGACAAGAACAGAGCCAGGCGTGGTGGTGCACGCCTGGAATCCTAGCACTTGGGAGGTTGAGGCTGGAGGATTATTGTGAGTTAGAGACCAGCCTGGGCTATAAAAGTGAGCTCAAGGCCAGCCTGAACTGCATAGCGAGACCCTGTCTCAAAAGACAAAAAAAGAAAAACAAACAAACAAATCCTACCATTCAATATATATCTCCTGATTTTTCTCTAGGCATACAACACATACTTTTACCAAAACACACCATAATTTACACATACCAGTTATTAAGCTACAGTATCTTAGACACCTTCATACCAGCACATATACATTTTCTCATTAATTGCTAAACAGTATTTCAATACCACAATGTGTTTAACCAATTCCCTAAAAAAAGAACATCTGGTTAAGCTAGGTTGATTCTAATTTTCAATTCTGCAAATAATATGAAATTCTTGCCCACATGTGAGTTCTGTAGAATAAAGTTCTAGAAGCTACATAACTGAGTTAAAGTTAATGAATTGTTCAAATTTTTAGTAGCACATACTTTTAAGAGACAGGTTTCCTGATACTCATGCTGGAATACACATGATACCTACCACCCTTGTCACTGTCACAGTGGGAAGCATCAAACTGCGCATCATCATTGGGAATATGGACTCGAGCAACCACCAGATGATTCTGCTCATCAGATGTATGAGTTCCCAGCACCAGCCAATGAAGGGCATAATCTTTTCCTTCTGGTCTGTTTAAGACAAAAGAAATCTTCAATTGCTGACAAACTCAGCCTAGTTCCCTCATATACATTAAATTTCTTTAACACATATATACTGAACACCAACTACATACCTGCTCCCTACCATCCACATGAGTGCAAAAATTGAGGAAATATTCTCACTACAATACACACAGGGCTAGAAGTCTTCTCACCTAAAAAGCCATTCTCTCTTGCCTCAAATATCATGAGTATACTTTTTCTAGAGCAGTATTCTAGAAAATGCAAATGATCACACAAGGGACATGGACCACCACCAATCCTGTTATTTACATACCTTGACTTTCCATCTAAACCATATCTTCTACCTATATCCTCACCTTAATATACGAGATATTTTGATTTCCCAATAAAAAGCAGTAAGATAGAATAGAAAGAAAGGGTTAAGTTTGGAAAACTGGGTTTAAAACATGGTTCAAACTAAAATTAGGTATATGCAATTGCTTACATCACATCCACCCTGTTGTATCAGTTTCTTCACTTAAAGAAAAAAAACAGCTTATAAGTATGAATAGCGTAACATGGAACACCTTGTGTTTGTGATGCCTGAAGTTTACGAAATGTGCAATCAGTTTTAGCATGGGGCTTTCTGTTACCTTGTTCTGTGGAAATTCACCTTGAAACTGAAGAGCTTACTAGTGCCTCTTGGCATCCTATAGAGGTCAGGTAATAAACAACAATTCTCACTGTGCTCCAGGCCCCACCCTCTACCTCTTAAGTCAGCCCATTCATTGGCTCCCAAATTCCAGGTGTACAAAGGGTCATTTATTTTCTTTTTTTTTGAGACAGGGTCTCACCATATAGTTCAGACTAGCTTTAAATTCACTATGTAGTGCAGGTTGGCCTCAAACTCCCAGTGATTCTCCTGCCTCAGCCTCCCTAGGGCTGGGATTACAGATGTGTATGTGCTACTGGCAAGAGCCAGTAGTTTTTAAAGGGGCTTTGGAGTTCACTTTTAAGCCATGTAATCTGTTAATAAATACAAGATGAGGATTTCACATCATAAAAAAGAATACACAAATCCAAAAGCAAAATAGATAACCCACCAAGCATGCTGGTACATGCCTACATGCCTGTAATCCTAGCACTCAAGGCTGAGGCAGGGGGAAGGGTCATGAGCTTGAGGCCAGCCTGCACGACTGCATTACAGTCAGTTCAAGGCTAGTCTGAATTGCCTAGTTTCACAGGTCTTAGCTGATACATACACAGCGGGTAGCTATTAGGAAAACTAATTCCATTTTAAGCTGGGCATGGAAGCAAATGCCTAGAGCCCCAGCACTTGGGAAGCTCAAGCAGGTAGAATGACCAGGAGTTCAAGGCCAGCCTGCAACACATACTTCAAGGCCAATCTGAAATTTGAGACCTTATCTCAAAAAAAAAAAAAAAAAAAATAGGTTTAAGTAAGGTATAAAAGACTTAGCTAAGTAAAATCTTTACAAGAATTGTGCCTTAAAATAAAGAATTTCAATTTATCTGAAGAAACAAAAATGTAGGACTGCCTGTTCTTATTTAGGCTATCGCTGGGTCAGC
Source organism: Capromys pilorides (assembly GCA_004027915.1). Taxonomy (NCBI): domain Eukaryota; kingdom Metazoa; phylum Chordata; class Mammalia; order Rodentia; family Capromyidae; genus Capromys; species Capromys pilorides. Next base: position 3,374 of record PVKN010010464.1, read on the forward strand.
CTGCCCTGGGGGTGGAGCTGGTACAGCATGTTGGTGCTGGAGATTGAACCGTGGTCCCTGCACTTGCCTAAGGAGGCATTTTAGCCCGTTGAGCTATCTTGCCCAACCCAGGAGTACAGTACTTTAAAGGAGATATCACAAGAATAATTTTAGGGCTGACGTAAGTAACTTGTTGTAGGACGGGGGACACAAAGCCACAACAAAAAGTGACTGTTCTTGTGGAGTTAAGCAGAAAAACTAAGACCAATAAGGTAAAAATGACACCTCCATCATTAAGACAAGCCTGCTTTCCTAAACTAATCAGCATTATTTTCCTCCAACACTGGACACACCTAAAGACTGTAGAACTACGAACAGTGAAAGAGCTGGTCCCTTTGCAATGCCGGAATCCTTTGACCCAGTAATTCCACTGCCAGGAAAGTTACCCCATCACAAAATAAGCTCTACTACAAGATTATCTGCAGCCATACTGTTTGCAGTAGCAAAAGAGTGAAAAACTAATATCCATCAATAAAGAACTGGTGAAATTAAATATATCCACAAACAGCATCCTATGGAACCCTTAAAGAGAAGTGTAAGCCGGGCATGGTGGCGCATGCCTGTAATCCCAGTACTTGGGAGGCTGAGGCTGGAGGATCAGTGTGAATTGGAGACCAGCCTGGGCTACAAAAATGAGCTTAATTAAGGCCCTCCTGAACCGCATAGCGAGACCCTGTCTCAAAAAGACAAAAAAAAAGTGTATGTGGCAGCATGCGGACAATAAAAAAAAAAAAAAATCAACAAATACTCTCACTAAAAAGCTAGGTGAACCACTAGCGGCTATTAAAAAAGAAAACAATATTATCTAGGCATTTCTATATGCTGGTGAGGGATGTGGAAGGAGAAAATGTTTTCACTCTATATACTTTTGTATGGCCTGAATTTGAAAAATTACCAAGCTTCTTTTGCAGAGAACTAGTGTCAATATATACAAGAAATTGTTTAACAAACTATGAACTAGTTTATAAAACTTCTAAAAACCAAATCAATTATTTGGACAATAACTTGATTTAAGGACAACACCTCAAAGTCCAAGTACTCTTTAGCCTGTTAAATATAGGCAGAAGGGCCTAAAAAGTGGAGAAGGGTCCATTCCTCAAAGCTCCAGGCCATAGAACAGCCAACATATCTACTGTTCTGTATCTGGGGATAAAACACAATTGCAGTCCCTTCATATCCAAATGCAACCCTGTAAAGTACTACACAGCAGTTTTTAATATCCAAGAATGCATGCTGCTTGGCATTTTCTTAATTCTCTGAACCACTGAACATCCCACAATTTGATCCCACAACTTTCCTGTACATAAAATTCCACAATACGTAATTTAATTAAAGTTACTTAAGTTTGTAAGATTTAATATAGAATCAACCTATCTAGGGTAAGAGGAACATAAAGAAAACAAGTTGAACATCCCTAACTGAAAAATGCGAAATATGGGAAACTTAAAGGATGAGATGATGCTTGAAGTGGAAAATTCCACACCTGACCTCATGTACCTAGTTACAATTAAAACACAGGCACAATAAAAATAATATATATAATTATTTTCAGGTAATGTTTAAAGGTGTGTCTAAACACAATTTTCATGTTTAGACTTTGGTACCATCCCCAAGATAGTTCGTTAAGTTTATGTAAATACTCCCCCTATCCAAAACCCAAACTCTTTTGGGTTCCCAGAACCTCAGATAAAGGTTAACAAGCCTGTATCACTTTTTTTTAAAAAGGCAAAATAATTATAGGCAACCTTTAAAGAAAACATCAGCAAACAGATTTAACTGAAATCTAAAATAAACTTATTTGAATCTTTACACATTATTCCTGAACAGGAAGGAGTGGAAAACCCAGCACCAGTCACTGTGTTCTTATGCCATGGAAGGCATTTAACATGAGATCTTATTTAATTCCTTCAACTGTAGGCAGTAGTGCTACCAGTATCTAACTTAACACAGAACAGACAACCCCAGTATAGAAACCACATAACTTACCCTAGCTTGCAAAGCTAGTAAGCAGGGGCAGGACTTAAAACCAGGTCTCTGACGTTAAAGCCCCTTTGTGCTCATTTCTAATATCATGGTAAGTAAAAAAAGATTCAAAATATTAATACATTTTTAGTCTGCTTAATAGGAAGACAAAAAGAGGCAAATGCACACGAAGCTCCAAGCCAGAACCCAAAAGCCCTACAGTATAGGATGATAGCCAATCTATTTTTAAATCTGTTCTCAAGCGGTTGAAAAAGTCCATGCCTACAGCTGGGGGCACAACTCAGTGGTAGAGCACTTGAGACCCTGAATTTGACCTGTCACACTAATAAAATACAATGCCTAGAAGTCGCCAATATTTCGCCCTTTGAGACTAGTCCTACACTTGTACATTTCCATACTTTTTTCCCAGAACCTCAACGTAAGTCCCTATCTGTAGCAGAAATCTCAAGGACGGTTATTTTACTTGAAACAAGCTTACTCATTTTTATAATTTACTGCAAAATCCTCTTTCCATACTGAGTTTGATTTAATTCACATTTAAATTTACAACACACAACAATAAACATTCAAGGTACCTAGCCAGGTGTGGTGGAATACATCTATAATTTCAGTACTAGGGAGGCAGAGGCAGGGTTGCCAAGAGTTCCACACTAGCCTGAAATTCATAGGAAGACCACGTCTCAAAAAGACAAAAACAGCCCCCCTCCACTAAAGAATAATATATACACAACCAAATTCCTAGTAGAGAAAGTCCAACCCTTGAAGAGGGGCAGTTTTTAAAAAATCTTTTATTTATTTCATACAGAGTCTTGATACATAGCTCAGCTCGGCTCTTGGCTGGTATTCAGTGATCCTCCTGTCTCAGCCTCCCCGGTGCTGGGATTATAGGCGTGCTCCACCACGCCCAGCTTCTGATGATTTGAGCTGTCAAAGCACGCTGTACCAGGGATCAAACGTGAGTCTGCACTTGCCAGGCAGGTGTTTATATCGCTGAGCTATCTCTCCAGCCCCTAAGAAAGTCTTTATGCAGGCACTACTTTAATTTTGGAGCCAAATGGTCTGGGTTGGTAAAGTGTGTACACTAAGGTTTGTAAGCCTCAGCAATAATTATCCTCTGTGTGATTTTGTGTATGGTACTGCACTTCACACTTCAGCTCCCTTCATCCACAAATCAAGAATAAAACAATACCTACCAAACAGTATTGTTATGAGGGTTCAAATACCAGGACATAAAATTCACAACTGTCAGGTCTTGCTCTAAGTACCCAGTTAATGTCAGACATTATAACCAAAGAAATTGCAAAACTGCCCAAAAAGAACACGCAGGAAAATTAGTGTGAAACTATATTTCATACCATAAGAGCAATGGCAAACCTTTTAGAGTTTTTAATAATAACAAACACCTAGCTGCAGCGTGTGTGCTACAGGTTCGCCACCACTCCCGTAAACCGGTAACACGTTTTCTCTAGTCAGTTGCGGCCAAGTTCTTTCCTCTTTGCCAATTAAAATGTGTTCCATCTTGGATGTTAGTTACAGGGATATTCTCTTCACAAAAATTTATTGAACCACATATTTAAAATTTAGTAGGTATACCATTTTTCGATAAAGCAAAAGGCCTCAGTTTGAGGTCTGGAGAGATAATGATCTACGCTTTCATACAAGTAACGTCAAATATACTCAGTGTTTTCTATAATCATTAACTTTCACCGCAGATTCTCCCTTTACATTATACATTAGAAATCATCTTACAAATCACTTGAGTTTTCAAAATAAAAACCATCTGCCAACTCATCCAAGGGCTTATATTCTTCAGCATAAAATGCCAAAACTAGGAAATTGAAAACGACGGTTAAATTTATGGAAAATAAAAGTTGCAAGAAACCCTTACTTAGTCACTTCAGGAAGCCACTGAACGGTAAGACTTGGCCACTGAAGAGCATGGGTCATAACCAGGTCATACAGAAACGGTGTATTCTTCTTCCAGATCTTATATTCTTCATTGATGACTCGCTCTTCGACGGTATCTTCAAACACTGAAATTTGGAGAAAGCCCACACGATAAGAGGCCGAGAAGGATCCAAGGCAGAATCTGTACACACTGGAGGTCACCTCGAAATAGCCACACCTAACCTACTCTTTCCTTTTACTTATCTGTAACATGGAGTCCAACAACTACTCTTCCAGAATGTGAAGAGAACGCTAAGACCAGGAAGCTTATTTTCTCCACTTTCGAGATCGGTACCTCTCCCACGCATACCGAATTGGGTCATTAACTGCGTGGACATCGAGATTGCTTCGCCAGGTACAGCTGTTCGCACCTGGTCTGGGATGAAGACTTGTGCGGACAGAGGGTCCACGGCCCACGCGGGAAGGCAGGTCCACGTGCGGCCGGAAGCCAGAGGCCCTCTCCCTCCCTCCCCCGCCCTGCGAGGCCCTGGCTCCCACGACGCCCACGTCGGCAGCCATAGGCCAGCGGGCCTCAGAGCCCCTGGACAAGCGCCGCGACCCTGAAGCTGGCACCGAGCACGCGCGGAGGGAGCCGCCACGCCAGCTTCTCGGTTTGAGACGGCCTCCGCTCAGGGCTCGGGTCGCGGAGGGGAGCGGAGCCCCGGAGGAGGCTCAGGGGCTCGTCGCGGCCCCGCACCCCGCTCTGGACGAGCTCCCAGGCTTCCGCGCCGCGGGCCCGTCCGGCCCAGGCCCCACGAGGCGCGCGCCCAGGCTCGCGCCCGGCCCCGCCCCCTGCTCCGCACGCCAATTCGCGCCTTTCACCCGCGCGTGCCGCGGCCTCGCGCGCCCGCCACCCCCAGCAGCCCCGCGCGCGCCGCCCCGCAGGGCCTCTTACTCTCTTTACTCGCCATCTTGCGTCGGGTCGTTCGCCCCTCGTTGCCGCCTCGGGCTCCTCTCGCTAGCCAAGAGCAGCCTGACCGCTGGGGCTCCTGCCTCTCCCAGGCGCGTCACACACCCCTGGCTCGCGAAGCCTGCGGTCGGTCCTGCTGCCTGGGTGCCCCCCAGACGCCTAACCTTCTCTCCCGCCTCCTCCCCGCTCGCGGGAACTGAGGTCTGAAGCGCTCTTCTCTCTCTCTCCAAACTTGGAACGAGACTTTTCAACCCGCGCCTCCTAGCCCGCCCAGGAAGCTGAGCGCAGGCGCATCCGCCCTGGGAAAAATGAGAGGCGGTGGTGAGGCGGGCCTGAGAGCCAACCGCTCCGCCGCATGGACCAATGGCGGAAGAGTGGGTGCTTCCACGCGCCCTTCGAGGGCTGGCCTCTGGGGGTAGGTGGGGCATCCCACGACAGGAAGTTGGTGAGGCGCAGGCGCAAGGACTCGCCCAGCGCTTGCAGGGCCCGCTGCGGGGGCGGATGGGGGCGCGCGGGGGTGGGGCGGATGGGGGTGCGCGGGGGGTGGGGCGGGGGGGGGCGCATGGGGGTGGGGCGGATGGGGGCGTGGTGAGCGTGTGGCGCGGGGGCAGCTGGCCTGAGCAGGCGAGCCCTGGGGCCCGCGGGGCGTGGCTGCTGGAAGCTGCAGCCTCGGAGATCGGGGTGGGAGGGGGCAGGGAGGTTACGGCTGCCGTTTACTCGTGCAAAATCTAAAATCTCAGAGCGAGAGAGGAAAATGGTTCCTAGTCTCGAGAGATTAGTGTGCCTTCCACGTCTGCCCAGGAATCGCGGACATACAGTTCTCTGCATCCTTCGAAGGGCTCCCTCCGGCTGACTGGCCTTTGCAGGGGCCTGGTGTTTGTCGGAGGCAGAGACCTTTCGGAGAGGCGGGGGTGTTTGTTTAAGAAGCAGCAGGCCTCCAGCCGCCTCTGGGCTGAAGCAGCCTTAAATTACATTTTTCGTAGGTTGCTTGCTTGGATCCATAGGTTGCTTTGCGGGGTTTTGTGCCCCTGCTGAGTCATTCGTGCTGCGGGCGACCCCACCCCAGCGGGCAGTGCTCTGAGGACTGCCTGGGGGTGGACAGGGGCCCAGAGGCCAGAGGGGCGGGAGAGAACAAAGTAAAGGCCAGAACAAGGGAACAGGCCGAGAGGCGGTGACCAAGCAAAGCATCTGGACGCATGTGCTGCCTCACTACCTTTCCAAACGTTTTCATGGTCACACGCAATCGTGCCGGTGCCACTGGTGTCATGCCCACCTTCTGGGTCGGGAGGCAAACTCAGTCATATCCCCTTGTAGAGGGAATGAGTGCCTTGTGCTTCTAGTTTCCAGTACAGTACAATTTTTTTTTTTTTTTTTTTTTTGTCTTGAGACAGGGCTTTGCTATGCAATTCAGGCTAGCCTTGGGCTCACTTTTGTAGCCCAGGCTGGTCTCGAACTCACACCAATTTTCCTGCCTCGGCATCCCAAGTGCTGGGATTACAGGTGTGCGCCATATAATTTATTATTATAATGCTCTCCACCCGTGTCAGTCTAATCTTGGTAGTGACTAGCGAATTCCAGGGGGTGGCTGGAGAGGAAAAAGGTACAAATAACTTTCTTTGTCTCTTTTTTTTGCCTTTTTTGTTTGTTTGTTGAGACGGAGCCTTCCTATATAGTTGGAAGGCCTGGAACTCATGTGTCAGCCTTCTGAGTGCTGGAATTACAGGCGTGTGTCACTCCACCAGGCTGTGGTAGCCGTTTTCTAAAGGAGACCTGAAGCCTAGTAAATATTTTAGGCCCCAGGGGCAACTAGTCATTCCCATCACTGTAACACAGCAGCCCTAGACAATATGGATAAACCTGGCCAGATTTCACTAAAATTAGAGCCACTGACAATTCTGACAAGTCCCAAAATATTCATTTTTTTCAAGCACTTGAAATGTAACTTATTCTCAGCTTGAGCACTGTATAATATAGCACATGATGGGTTAGATTTACGTGCAGGTCTAAATCTAGAACCTTGCTCAAGAATAACTTTCTTGGACTGGCAAGATAGCTCAACGGTCTAAAGCACCTTCTTTGGCAAGCGCAGAGACCACAGTTGGATGCCCGGCACCACATGCTGTACCAGGCCAGCCACAAAAAAAAAAGATAACTTTCCTACAGCTTTGCTTCAGTGAGAACTGCAAAAGGGAAAGAGAGAGACAGAGACAAGAAATCCCCTAGTCAGCCAGATAGCTCAGCAGACTAAAGTGCCTGCTTAGGCAGGTGCAGGGGGCCAGGGGTTTGATCCCCCTGCATGCCATACCTGGCTGTGCCAGCCCCGCCCTGGGATCACACTGAGATTGCAATTGAGACTGGTATTGTGCACCTGTAATCCTAGCACTTGGGAGGCTGAAAACAGGAGTGTCACTATGAGTCCAGTCTACACAGTGAGACCCTGTGGACCCTGTACTAAATACATAAAAAGAAAAAGAGAAAACTGCATGTGCTCAGTAAAAAATCATGGAAGTTGGCATCCTGTCTCCCTGTAAAAGAATTTGCTCATTTCTGATAGGCAGTATGTTTTCTAGGACTGAGAGAGAGATAAGGCCATCCTGGGCTGCATGATGAGACCAATGTTCAAAAAAAATTCACAAAACAAAAATAAATACATTGGGCCAGGGATATAGCTCAGTGGCACAATGGCTTCCTGGCAAGCATAAGTGCCTGAATTCAATTTCCGGTAAACAATAAGCAAATAAATATAAATAAATACATTGAAAGTCAGAGAAGGAAGAACAGCATATATTTAGGGAATTTCTGAGACTATTCATACACTATTATACACAATCTGAAAATATAGTGTACAGCATACTTTATTAGCTGTGATTTTTTTTGCTGCTGTTGCATTTGTCAATTCTATTTCTGTCATTTTTGATCTTTTTCCCATCATGAGCTTTTATGCATAAAAATGTCACAGTTTTCTCTCTTGGATGGATTAGCTGTTCAGATTTGTTTAGCCTTTTCTCAAAACTCTTAGTTCTTTTTCGTTTGTTTGTTTGTTTGTCTTTTTGAGACAGGGTCTCACTATGCAGTTCAGGCTGGCCTTGAGCTCATTTTTGTAGCCCAGGCTGGTCTTGAACTTGAACTGATCCTCCTGCCTCAGCCTCCCAAGTGCTGGGATTACAGACATGCACCACCACACCCAGCACCTCTTAGTTCTGATCTCTGACTTTTCTGGCATTTTTCCCCATCATTGTTGCTTTGTCTCTCATGTGCTCAGTCCACTAAGGGAGAAAGCACGACTAGGTGCATACGTTTGGTAGGGTTATCTTAACTCAAAGAGGCCTGGGTCAGGTGCCTTTCCCTGGAGCCTGCTTATGCCTAAGTTGCTATAGCACTAAAGGTCAACATTTGTTTTGTGTAACTCATTATCCTGCAGATACACATGTGGGAGTCTGCAGAATACTGCCAGGCTTGGACAAAATAGCAGTTCATATGCATGAACTGCTGGTATTTTGTTTCAGTTTTTAAAAAGCACAAGTTAAAACCAGGCTGGTGACACATGCCTGTAATTCCAGCCCTCTGGGAGGTTGAGACATGAGAATCACAAGTTGAAGCCCAGCCTGTGTTAGTGAGTCAGTGAGACCCTATCTCCAAAGAAGGGACAAAAGGAAGGAAAACCTGAGGGAGGGGGTTGGGGATGTAGCTTACTTTGAAGACAGTGTTCAATTCTCAGTACTACAATTTTTTTAAAATGCAGATTGCCCTGTAAATTGATTTCATAATTGCATTTTATCACAATTTGAAGCTTGTACGACAATAGAACATCAGGTTAGCTTTCAAGCCTTTAACTGTCCCTGAACACCCTTTACAAAATAGTAAGGTAACTTAGATTGTTTTTCTCTGTTTTTTTTCTGCCAGATGATACATGTGCGTCACTGCCTGTCCCCTCTGTGCTGTGCTTTGAGCTTGCAAGCACCACTGCTTTGTTGTATTGTGCTCCAGCTTCCTGAGGAAGAAGCTGATACAGAATGCTGAAACTTGCTGCTAAAGACATGAGGCTAGTGAGGGTTTTTGCTGGAATTTGAATTCGGGCTGCTCTTAAAACAGCATATGAGAGGCTGGGGAGATAGCTCCGTGGCACAAGTGCCTGCCTGGCAAGTGCAAGGTCTTGAGTTTGAACCCTGGTCCTGCCAAAAAACAAAATAACAACAACAAAAAAGACAGCATATGTGTTAGAATGAACAATTTAATAAGAAGGAATGATCCAAACACATAGCAGGCTGAGGCAGGAGGATCACTGCAAGTTTGAGGCCAGCCTGGATACAGAGCAAGACCCTGTCTGAACAGAAAAAAATTTTTTCCAGTGCGTACGCAATATAGTACCTTTGTAAAAAAAAAAATATGGACAAAAATAAGAAAAAGGTAGAGGAGTGATAAAAATGAGAGTTATCATAATGTGATGGAATTTTAAATAATTTCTCCTAATGTTGAATGCAATTACCTAAAAAGGAATGGAAGGGCTCGGAGATAGCTCAGTGGTCTGATTGCTTGCCTGGCAGGTGCAAGTACCTGAATTTGATCTCTGTTATCATATGATGTGCCCACCCCCAAACCAGGTATGGTGGTGTATGCCTATAATCTCAGCACTGCAGAGGCTGAGACAGGAGGATCACTGCAAGTCTGAACTGCATCATACGACCTTGTATCAAATACATAAATGAGATTTTTTAAAAAAAGGAGTTGAAGGAAAATTGTTATAACAGCTAGTGTGGTGATGCACAACTATAATGCCAGCACTCTGGGATTATACTTCTGGGAGGTCGAGATAAGGAGATTAAAAGTTTGAGCCCAGCCTGGGCAATTTAGCAATTTAGAGAGACTCTGTCTCAAAAAAGTAAAAAATCAAGGGACCAGGGAGATAACTCCATGGTACAAGTGTCTGCCTGGCAAGTGCAAAGTCATGAGTTCAAACCCTGGTCCTGAAAAAAAAAGTAAAAAATCAGCTGAGCACGATAGTGCATGCCTCTAATTCCAGCATTAGGCAGGTTGAGCCAGGAGGATTTCTGTGAGTTCCAGGTCAGTCCAGGGTATGTAGTAAATTCAAAGCCAGCCTGAAATGCATAGTGAGACCCTTTCTCAAACACTGAATAGGCTGACTGTGTGTGTATGTGTGTTTATGTAAGTATCTAGTGCTTGTCTGATCTTACACTTTGTTACCTACTACTGTGATATTTATTAGGTAAGTTAAAAGTAATTGTTTTACATTTATAAATACATTAAATTTTAAGCTGGTGGCATGTCCCTCTGGATTCTAAAAAGCTGATGCACCCCTTTGGCTAGCTATAAATGTTAAGCAACTTAAGGTTCACATTGGTGACAATGAATAAAGGGAATGACCCAGACCAAAATCACTGGGGCTTAGACTTAGTCACTGGGGCGTAGTGAATAAATATTTGTCCAGTGAAAAATAACGAATAAGGAACTCTTAGGCTTTTCTCAACCCATAAGCAAGACTTCAAATTTAAAGCCTTTTAATTTCATTTTTAATTGACAAATAATGCTTGTATACACAGTACTTGTATAGTACAGTGGAATGTTCTGATACATGTTTACATAGGATGATTAAACCATGCTAATGAAAAATTCTCTTATAGTTATCATTTTTTGTGATGAAAATACTTAAAATTTATTCCTAGTTAGACTGGGGAGATAGCTGAACAGTCTAGGTGCATGCCTGGCAAGCACAAGGACCTGGGTTCAATCCCTGGTACCACATGCTGTGCCAGACCCAGAACCTTGGGCCACGGAAACTGAGCATGGTGGAACACAACTGTAATCCAGTGCTGGGGAGGTTGAGACAGGAGGATCACTAGTCTGAGCTTCATAGCAAGATCCTGTACCAAATAAATGAATGAATAAATAAATAAATATATTTTTAAAATCTATTCTTAGCGTCTTTCAACCATTTGTTATATTTTTATTTTAGTCATCGTCCTATGCAACAGATCACTAAAGCATATTCGTTTAACTATAGAACGTTTTATTTATTTATTGTTTCTTTTTTAACTTTTATTTGCATTTGTTTTATGTTTACTTTATTCCTGTGCCATGAGTTCTTGCTTCTTCAGTTTCTCCTGGATTGTTTTTTTCTTGTGTACAATTTCCTCTCTGCTTTAGGAATAGTTTATTCCTTTCAGTAAGGATTATTTCATTTGTGGAGGACCATCTGGGCCACTTTCCCTAAAGGAGGAGCAATTATCTCCATTTTGGCTGAACCTGGCCCTATTTCCACGTACTGATGTGTACAGAGCTGGCTAAAACTTTTCCTTATCCCTTCATTTAGCTTAAAGCAATGCAAATTGGTCAAGCTGAGGTGCTGCTGTGTATATATTCTTTGAAGCAAAGACAGGGATAGAAAGTCTTGCTCCACACTGTTGGCGGAGATCAAGCCTCAAGATAAGAAACTGACTTTCCAGGGCATAAAAGATTACACACACATCATCACGATTCCTAGTACTAGAAAAAAGAAAAAAAGATTACACATTAGGGCTGAGGCACTGACCATTAAACCATGCTAATGAAAACATCACATACTGCCTCAGTTGTACAATGCAGAGTGCTCTTTCCACATATCCTTCTTTCTGCATATTGCAGAGGTGGCTTCAGGCCTCGTACCTAGCCGAGCTCACTGTACTCATGTACATCCTGGAATTCTCACCATCATTCATCCTCAAGCCACTCCCTTCTTCACAAATTAATAAAGCCTGGGTTCATCCCTGGGTCAAGGCCTTTGTTCTAGTTACCTGTCATCCTAGCTGCACTTGGGAGCCCCTTGACTCCCCACCATTTTGGATATATTATGTCTTTAGCCATTGGTTGCACTGAAATTAACTTGATGGAATTCCAGTAACATTTCCATGGGATTATAAATCTAAACTTCCTGGGCTGCAATGATGACCTGAAAAAGCCCTGTATATTCACTGTGGCAGAGGGAGTACATGTATGGGCTAATCTGGCCATGGATTCCATAAGTATGATGGCATATCTTTGGTGCTTGGTTCACCTGGATATGTTAAATGACCAGGGAATTTACATCTAGACCCTATGTTTAGCATCATTTTCTGAATTTTAGTATGCATAGTAAAAATTCAGCACTCTTTTTGGGCCACTGACCCTGTGTCCAGCCCCATTATTTGGCCTAGGCACACCTACCCTCATGGTTTATGTCTAGTTGTCCCCCCAAAGCCTTATGCAGTCATGGGGCAGGGACTTCTGGAGTTTGAGACTAACTCCTGATCTACTGGGATTATGTGTTTTAGTACTGCTGGGATTATGGGTGTGCCCTGAGGCAGATAGCCTGAGGCTGAGAGCCTGAATGTAATATGAAGGACAGAGAGACATACTTTCTGTTGCCCTGGTTGGTCAGTTGTCTCTGTCGCCATTTTGTTGCTGTCCCACCGCCACAAACTGGATGCACTCTGCCCTGTTCCACTCAGCCTTGGAGCTAGCCAAATATGGACTGAACCCTCCAGTAATTGTGAGCTGAATAAACCTTTCCTTCATTTTGTGTGTTGGGTATTTGTCCCAGCAATGAGAGAAGAGTAATTAAGACACCCACCAACTCCACCATTGTAATGTTGAAGTGGCACATACTGCTTCCTTAATGTGACATTCTTCAGATACTTGGTGGCCTTTTGTACATGCACATCCTTGATGGCCTGGGCAGTTTCCTGGGTATTCTTGAAGTGAACATGAGGATTTGAACCTCTTGCTTTGCATCATTTTGTGGAGTTTTCTGGATCAAGAGAATAGTGAACCATTTTTACAGGTCACCACAGGCTGCTCACAGGAAGAGAACTTGTTTGATTTTTGAGACAGGATCTTGATATGTATTTAACTTGGCCTTGAACTTACTATGTAGCTCTGGCTGGTCTCAAACTCACATCCAGCCTCTGCCTCCTGAGAGTGCTAGAATTACAGTTGTGCCTGGGTAGAATCTTTTTAAAATACTACTTTGTGGGGCCAAAGATGTGGCTCAATGGTAGAGTCCTTGCCTTCCATGCATAACGCACTGGGTTCAATCCCCAGCACCACACACACACACACACACACACACACACACACACACGCACACACACATTAAAAAAAGCTGTTCTGTGCCTATTTCCACCAAGTGCATTGTGTACAGTGTACAATATTTCTTTTTTGGTGTTGGGGATTGATCTTCACCCCCACCTATGCAAGGCAAGCACTGTAGTACTGAGAGAGGTTCTGATGTACAGCTGAACACCTTTCTCAAGTTCACTGCAATGAAAATCTGCTGTCGCTGCTGGATGTCACCCACTTCTTCCTTCCCAGGAAATGGCCTGCTACATTTCTTCTGGATGAACAATGCTGCAACTGAGTCCTGTTGTGGAGGCCCATCCAGATGGACATCCCACTCCCCACAACCAAAGAGCAGGCACCTGTGCCCCATGGCTAGGCCCTTCCTGCAGCACGGAGTCTCCAGATGAGCCAGTCCTCTAGCTCTGGAGTGGCTCTGCTTTCCCACTGTCTAAATTGGCTCTTCTATGCCCTGAACTCCTCAAACCCTCCAGAGAATTCCTTTTTTGCTTGCTAGCCCAAGTCTGTTTTGTAATTACTGTGAATGAATGCTGATATTTGGCCAGCCCTGTTCCTTTTTATTCCCAAATCATTCAACCACAGACTTGACTGAGTAAGGAAGGGGACCCTTGGAGTTAGGATATAAATAGGATACTAATATTTTTGCAAAACTGTTTTGTAAGTGTAGATAAAGCCTCTAAAAACAAAAGCTATGCTGTATATTTCAAATAGAGCAGATTCAAAATAGAGAATTGGGTGCATAGATATTAGAGGCTGAAAGGATAAAAGCCAGACATGGTAGCTAATGCCTGTAGTCCTAGCACTTGAGAGACTGAGGAAGGAGGATTACCAAGGGATTGAGGCTAGCCTGGGGTACATAGCAAGACTGTCTCAAAAAACAAAACACTTAAAAAAAAAGGTAACTCATATTTTTCACCACTTCTGTCCCCCTCCCCCCAGTTGACAGTAACTGTAGGAAGTGGCCACTACCTGGCTAGCTGAGCTCTGTTGGACGCACTTCCCATAGTCACTGCTCAGGCCAGCACAGGCCATGGGGACATGGCATAGTGACACTGGGAAGTTGAAATGCAGGGGCTGTAGCCCCGGCGACAGGGAGTGTCTTCTGCCCTCCTTTAGTGGACAGGACCTCATGGGAAGGCAATCTGCATGTGAATTTGGGAGAAGCAGGTTATAGCCCTAGAAGTGCCCAACAGAATAATGGTGGTTAGTTTAGAGCTAAGACATAGCAAGTAAACAACCACAGAAAGCACACTTGGCTTTTAAGAGGATTGTTAATGGCTTCTGAAAATAGAACTCCCTAGTAAGTTGGAAATGTTCAACAGACATCAGTGGCTGAAAGTAAATTACACTGTCGTACTCTGTTGAAAGACCTGAGGGCACAAATTCCGGATTCGTATTCTTTTGCACCTTAGCAATGGCCCATGGATATATCCGTTGCAAAATTTGTCTCCCAATACACATTTATAAGGTGTAGCAGTTACAGCAAGATTGTTCAGTTGGATTATTGCAAAGAGGAAACTGGCACCCACAGAAAGCTATCATAGTTGTAAAAGGATCTGTAATTTCAAGGTCATTTACAAACTCCCACTGAGAATTGCTTTTCAAAATATGTTAGAAGAGCCAGGCACAATGGCATAGGCCTGTAACCCCAGCACAAGATGCTGAGGCAGGAAGGTCATTTGAGTTCAGCCTGAATTACATAGAGACCCTCTCACCAACAAAACAAAACCAAGCAAAGCAAAACCAAACCAAAACCAAAACTAAAAAAGAAAAGCAAGAGAGCTGGGCATGTAGCTCCATGCCTCATCTGCACTTACCTAGCATGCTTGGGGCTCTAGCCTCAGTCCCTGGAGCAACTCAAAACCTTTCTTTATAAGAGAAACTAGAAAAATTTAATTATATCATGCAAAAAATACTTAAAAGTCAGGTGTGGCATATGCCTGTAATCCGAGCAATTCAAGAAGCTGAGGCAGGAAGAGCATGTTCTAAGCCAGTGTGAGCAATTTAGCAAGACTCTGTCTCAAAACATAAACATGGCTGGGGATATAGCTCAGTAGTAGAGCAGTTGCCTAGCACCTACAAGATCCTGGGTTCAATCACCAGTATTGAGAGAAAAAAAAATACATAAATACAACTTCTGTTTTTGAGACAGGGTCTCACTATGCATGCAGTTCTGGCAGGCCTTAAATTTGTTTTATATCCCAGGCTGGCCTTAAGCTCACTTGTATAGCCCAGGCTGGCTTCCAACTCACACTGATCCTCCTACCTCTGCTACACAAATTCTGGTATTACAGGCATGTGCCACCACACCTATCAAAAAGTTTAGAATTTTATTAAGGGAAATTATATCTTAAACACTCAGATCTTTCCTGCAATATTTCTTACAGTTATACTTGAATCCACAATTCTTCAAATTTTCTAATTAAATATTTAAGATTAAAATGGTTAGGGGCTGAGGAGATAGCTCAGTGGAATAAGTGATTGCCTGGCAAGCACAAGGTCCTGAGTTTGATCGCTGGTACCACTAAATAAATAAAATAAAATAAAATAAAGGGGCCAGGGAGATTCAGGGGGACAAGTGCCTGTCTGACAAATGCTAGGTCCTGAGTTCGATCCTTGGTTCTGCAAAAAAAATAAAATAAAAGAATAAAATAAAATAAAATGGTGTCTGTTGGGAGCCTCAGGAAGCCAGGAAATTGATCAGATGTGTGTAGGTGGGACTGGCTCTCAGAGGCTAAGGCAAACAAGCTACCCAGTGCTGAGAACAACATCCTGACTGGTTCAGGCCAGCTAATAGTTGCTAGGCAACCCTGTGTCACGCGATACAAACTTAGCAAAAGTATAAATAAAGAATCTTTTTTGTGCATGTTGAGTTAGTCTTGCCAATTAGGCAGAGTAGCACAGCTTTTCATCTTCTTGTCTATCTTTTTTATTCCTATTGCCGTGTCTCCCCAGCTAGAACTATTCACAATAAGACCAATGGATCCCTACATTTGGCGCCTGAACAGGGACTCTGGTACGAGATAAGTGTGGGCAGAGGAACCACTTCCAAAAAGCCTGCATAGGGGTGGGGAGCGGAATGGTTAGAGCCAGCAGTAGCCCACACTGGTGTGCATTGGTGCTGGTGCACTAGGTGTAAAACTTGGAGATGGAGGCTCATTAGGGCAAGAAACAGGCTCACTAGGGCCAAGAGCGGGCTCACTAGGGTCAGAGAGATGAGCACGAAGAGAAAAAGAGGCTTCAGAAAAGGCTAACAGAGATTCAACTGTGTTAACAATGGGACAAATACTTTTCAGAACCGTAGATGTTGATAGGTGTATATAGATGTACATAAACGTGTTTGTTGTTTTTTTGGTTTTTGTATTTGTGCTACTTTCTAAGACTACTATAAAGGACTTAGTGTGGAGTACCACTTTGAAATCAAATCCTAAATGGGACAAGGAAGGCCAGGCATGGTGGTGCACGCCTGTAATCCCAGCACTTGGGAGGCTGAGGCAGGAGGATCTGTGTGAGTTCAAGACCAGCCTGGGCTACAAAAGTGAGCTCAAGACCAGCCTGAACTGCATAGCGAGACCCTGTCTCAAAAGACAAAAAAAAAAAAAAAAAAAAAAAGAGACAAGGAGGGTAGAGCAAATGTACAGCAGGTAGAGTTTAAACCCTTTAGCTTTGCTCAATTAGAGGATAAAATAAAACATTCTTTTAAATTGCAAGCTGTTGACTCCAAGCAGCACAGCGCTCCTGGGGGGAGGGGCACAAACCAGGCTCCAGAAGGCTTCTGTGCTCTGGTGTTTGGCAAACCCAGTTGGAATTCTCCAGCTGCCTGCTGATCAGTTTGCCTGGTCCAGCCACAGAGGTTGGTGCATACCACCAACTTCAGTCCTGTGTGCCTGGTGCTATGTGGAGGGTCATGACTATGGTATCCTGTGGCCTTGGCACTGGCTATGTGCATTGCTGGCATGGCAAATTTGTTAGGCTCAAGATAGTGTCTATGGTTAAAATCTGGGCCAAACTGAAACACTCAATGGGTTTTATGGAGCCTCAAGTTGCAATCCTGACCAAGGCAGCTCAGGAAAATATCAGTCACAGATTGAAACTAAGTTGTAGGTCTTCATGAATTTGTATCTTTTAAAACCTTAACATAACTAAAACAAGCTGTTGCTACTTATGGCCTTATTGCTCCCCTCACCTTGGGTTTAGTAGAAATGCTACAACAACAGACTATGGCCCTAAATGAGTTGAAAGAAATAGCTAAAACAGGTTTAAATCCAGGAGACCATTGTGGAAAGAACATACATATAGCAGGAAAGAGGATTTGTGTTTTACAACTTAGCCATTACAAAGTATCCGCTAATTGGAAAGGATACCTTTGCTAACCCAAACACTCAACTGACCTTTACATTGCAACTATGTAGCAAATTAAGAGCTCTACTTTTAGGGCCTGGAGGGAACTCCCTTATAAAAGTAAAATATTCCTTCACTTGGCTTCCCGTTAGTCAAGGCCCTAATGAACCTTTCCAAGATTATGGGCAGGTTTGTTGCAAGCTACTGAGAAGATTGGCAGTGACAGGGTATGGGAGCATGGTGGCTCAGCAAATGTTACAAGGTTTCTGCCCCAACCAAGTGGTTGGTAAAAATAATCAAGGGAGAAAAGAACTTCTTTAGGCAAAAGCCATTTTCAGGAGGGGCCTCGATCTCTTTTCCAAGCCCAAGGATGGCATCTGATATAACTTAGACGTCTGATGACCCTATATTAATAATCAGGCCCCTATGTACCGTTTTCAATGATGTCTATCCCAAGGTATGGTAAGTAGTCTAACCCTATGCCAAGAGTTTGTGGCTACAATCATTCAGTGAATGTGACAAGCCTAACCATCGGTATACATTATCTGTTATGTAGTGACATCCTCTTGGCACCTGAATTCCTATCCATTTGCCATTGCCTGTTTATCCAATTAGGTGATGCTCTCCACAGTGCAGGTCCAGTAATAGCCCCTGAAAAGGTGCAAACTATGGCACCCTTTTCATATTTGGGACACCTTATTCAACAGAGGCAAATTTGCCCCAAACTATTCAGATCCAGGTTAGACATGTTACAATCCTAAACAATTTTCAAACTATACCTGGTAACATTAATTGGCTCCACCCAGCTCTTAAGCTAACTACTCATGAGTTAAATCCTTTGTTTGATATTTTCAAGGGAGACTCAGCCAATACTTCTAAAAAGAATACTTATGCCAGATGCTAAGACTGCCTTAAATAAAGTTAATCAGGCTGTTTCTAGTGCCCACCTCTTTAGTGTTGACCAATCTTTGCCAACATTTTAATTATTTGTCCAACTCAGTATATGCCCTCTGTAGTTCTTTGTCAGTCTCAGGGTCCCTTACAGTGGCTACACATGCCACATATTCCACATAAAGCTATTAGTCCCTCTGATGCTGTACAACAAGTTTCTGTGTCATGCCACTTTTAATCAAAATGCTTCTCTTTTTTGCAAACAGTCTCATTTGACTTGAGGACAGGCCTAAAACATTTTTAAATAATGTTCTTCATGTATAAGACACTATTAACTTTTAAGTTCTACAGAAGATGGAAGTACAGCAGCAAAAAAGGAATTCCATCAAATACAAACAAAAATGCCAGGAAGAGTCCTTTGGAGAGATCTCCATACTGGACAATGGAAGGGGCCCAGTCCACTATTAACCTGGGGCAGAGGATATGCTTGTGTTTTCCCAGAGAATGACACATGACCTATTTGGGTACCAGAACATGCTGTCAGGCTATACCGTGATGCCAGATCTGAGGAAGAAGTTAACAATGAAGAGGCCAGTTCCAACCTGGGGCCTATCGAAGAAATAGACAAAATAGACATCTAAGATCCAAATAGGTGGAAAAATGTATAAAAACAACTGAACTAAATTTTACTAGTATTAAGACAAAAAATACAAAATATACATATTAGCTAGAGATAAAAGACTGTTCCTTCCAAAACTGTCTGATAGGAGATCTCTGCTTATTGACAAAAAACAAAATCTGACTAGGGTATTTATACTTTAAAATTTCTGATTTTTTTTTTTAAATAGAGTTACTAAAACATTAATCTGGCCAAAATATATAGTCACGTGCACTCATAATTTGCTAAAGATGGCTATTTATGTGTACTGTGCATTTGTTTATGTGTGTGTCATTTTGGACCAGCTGTTCCCCCCCTTTTTTTTTCTTTTGGTCATTTGTTCACAATACAACATGGGATATGC
>PVKN010010465.1:0-22629 GCA_004027915.1 Capromys pilorides
GAAATGCTTCACATCACTAACCATTCCTGAAATGCAAATCAAAACAACACTTAGATACCATCTCACCCCAGAAAGAATGGCTACCATAAAGAAATCAACCAACAACAAATGTTGGAGAGGCTGTGGGGAAAAAGGAACACTTCTCCACTGCTGGTGGGAATGCAGACTGGTACAAACATTATGGAAAGCAGTGTGGAGACTCCTTAAAAAACTTGAACTGGAAATCTCATTTGATCCAGCTATTCCCCTACTGGGAATTTTTTCAGAAGAACTGAAAACATCGTATCATAGTGATATATGTGCACCTATGTTCATAGCAGCACAATTCGTGATAGCCAAATCTTGGAAACAACCAAAATGCCCATCATCTGAGGCATGGTTGCAAAAATGCATTATTTTTATACAATGGAATATTACTCAGCTATACAGAACGATAAACTAGAAGACTTCATATATAAGCGGATGTATCTTTAACATATACTCATAAGTGAAATAAACCAGACCTCCATATGTAAATATTATATGGTCTGCCTAGTGTAAGAACTCAAAAGAAGAAATGAAAAGGGAAAGGCATAACAGAGATGAATGGAAACCAAGGACATAAGTATTAAACAACGAAGTAACTGCAAACAGAAAAGATAGGAAACATGGCAGGAACAAAACCATGCATTTATACACACAGCACGAATTAGATAATGGTCCTAAGAACCACCAAAATATTCTTCACACTGAGAATAGGAAAGGGTAAAACTAAAATTATGCTTAGAATGCCTGTCTTTCTTCTCTTTTAGATTTGTGCTGCTTCTAAAGTAATTTCACTTACTGCTATACTCTCTCAAGTAAATGATTTGCTTACAAGAAAACAAAAAAGGGTATTAAATGAGAGTAAGAGACTAGGAAAAATGCCATAGGATTGACCGGCTACAATTTTGTATATACTTTGATTTCTAAATATCTGTGTAAAAGTGTGTAACTGCTTTTATCACATTTATAGGAATTTATTAGAATATCAATGATTGATGGAAAATACCAATTTCAAATTCAGTGTAAGATGTTTGATATTCAGAAAGACAGTGATGTTAAGTTCAAGTACCTATGTAACAGTATCACGAAGCTTCTCTTCTGGAGGGTTAAGAATGTAAGTTTACAGACCAAAAATTAGAGGAAAAGAAGGGCTATAAGGATTGCCAATATTTTGGCCCTACCCCTTCAAGGTCAGTGAGAACTCAGGATATAAGAGAGCCTGTGCTATGACATCCTATAACTCAGTGGTTTCCCAAATTTTCTGTTCAAGGAGATTGTGCAGCCACAGAGGAAATGGAATGACAATGTACAGTGTGCCTAAGGAAAGCCAACTAGAGAGAAAACATTTTCTTGGGCTTTCACAGAGAGCAAAATGGTCAAGCAATGGCAATGACTTATCCAGAAGGCTGACACTGACAACAGTTCTACAAAGCACTGTACATGGTTTCAAAGTAAATCCTGAGGGGATTTGACAGACCTTGGAAGATACAGAAGTTACATGTTTTGTTATACAGGTCTTCCTTTAACTAACTCACACTGTACATTGTCATTCCATTTCCTCTGTGGCTGCACAATCTCCTTGAACAGAAAATTTGGTAAACCACTGAGTTATAGGATGTCATAGCACAGGCTCTCTTATATCCTGAGTTCTCACTGACCTTGAAGGGGTAGGGCCAAAATATTGGCAATCCTTATAGCCCTTCTTTTCCTTAACATAGGTGCACATATATCACTATGATACGATGTTTTCAGTTCTTCTGGGAAAATTCCCAGTAGGGGAATAGCTGGATCAAATGAGATTTCCAGTTCAAGTTTTTGTACTTTTGCCAATAATTTCCAGTTTTATTGCACTGTGGTCAGATAGCATAAAAGGTACAATTTCAATTCCTTTGCATTTACATAAGCATGCCAGCAGAAAAGTTTCACCATGAGGCATAAAATGTAAAGCTAGACTAGTATGCTGAGCTGTACAAGGCTTAAATGAACAGCTTACAACATTGCCAGTTCTGCTAGTAACCCACTGTGATTATGGAATACTGCACTGTGTATACAACTACTTTCTCCTAGTTTAATATGAAGAAATTTTTTGTACCAACAATTAGAAAAATTATGTCTACATCCTGTGCTGTATAACTACTATGTGGATGACAATATGCACTGTATCAATTATGGGGAATGTATTACTAATGCATTTTTGAAATTATCACATTGTTATTTCTTATTAAAAGAAAAAATTAATTTCTTCTTTTGTTTCATCTGTGACCCACTGATTTAGGAGGTCCTTTCATTTCCATGCGTTTATGGTGTTTTTGTACTTTTGCCAATAATTTCCAGTTTTATTGCACTGTGGTCAGATAGCATAAAAGGTACAATTTCAATTCCTTTGCATTTACATAAGAGTGCTCTGTGTGCTAGTATATGGTCTATTTTAGACAATGTCCCATGTGTAACTGAGAATAATGTATATTTTGTTATTTTTCAGAGAAACATTCTATAAAGCACTACCAGGTAAATTTCTTCTTAAGTTTGGTTTCATTCTGTTGTTTTTGTTGAGTTTTTGACTAGTTGATCTATCTCTTTGTGACAATACTATGTTTAAGTCCTCCATTACTACTGTATTATTGCTCATTTGAGTTTTCTTGTCTGTTAAACTTGTCTCATGTTGATGAGTGCTCCTACATTGGGTGCATGCATATTTATAACTGTTAGCTCTTCCTCTTGCAGTTTTTCCTTAACAAATATATAGAGACCTTCTTTATCTCTTTGATGAGTTTTGTTTTGAAGGTGATACTGTCAGCAAGAAGGTTAGCTACACCTGCTGTTTTCTGCTTTCCTGTCATGGACAATTGTTTTTAGTCCTTTGACTTTAGTCTGTGAATCTCCTTTTCAGTTTAATGTGTTTCTTGTATGCAGCATATTGCTGAATTTTGTTTCTTAATCTACTGTTAGTGTGGTTTTTTTTTTTTTAGTAAATTGAGGCTATCTACATTGATAGTTATAACTAATATGTACTGGCTTATCTTTGTCATATTTTTCTGCTAGAGGCTGTGTCCTTTTTCCCTCTTTTTAATTACTTCCTCTGTTTGGTGGTTACTTTCTGTTGTTCTTGTGATCACTTCCGTCTCTCTGTAGAATATATGTTAGTATCTTTATAGGATTGGTCATGAATTTCTTCAATTGTTCTTGGTCATGGAAATATCTTATTTTGCTATGGATTTTGATAGATACTTTTACAGGGTACATCAATCTGGGTTGGAAATCATTTTCTCTCAGGATCTGACTGTATGGATCCATTGGTCTTATTGTGAATGTTTCTACTCTGGGGAGACACAGCGGTAGGAAAGATAGACAAGAAGATAAAAAGCTTGGCTAGGTGGTCGCCAGTCTGCCTGATGGGCAAGACTAACTGAACACACAAGAAAATGATCCTTTATACTTTTGCAAAGTTTGTATCACGTGACACAAGGTTGCTTAGTGACTAATACCTGGCCTGAACCAGACAGGATGTTTTTCTCAGCACTAGGGTAGCTTATTTGCTTTAGGCACTGAGGCCTAGTCCCACCTACACACACAACTGATCAATTTTCTGCCTTTCTGCAGCTCCCAACACCTGACGTTCTTCAGTCCAGTCTCTTCTTGATTTATGGTTTGTATTGAAAAATCTGCCATGACTCTGATGGGCTTTCCACGTTAGGTGATCTGTTTCTTATCTCTAGCAGCTTTTAATATTCTATCTTTTTGCTAAATTTTTGAGATCTTAATTATTTTGTGTCTATGTGTACACTTACTGTGACTATGGCTGTGTGGAGTTCTATATGCCTTGCTAAACTGTATGTCAATTCCTTTTGTCATGTTCAGAAAATTTCCTAGTCATATTTCTGCAAATGGTCTTTTTATGTTATTTGTACTGTTTCTCACTGCTTCACTAATGCCTATTGTTCTATTATTTTTCTTTGGATCATCTTGTGATTTTCTATTTCTTTGTTAGTTTTAGGAGATCTTCCCTTTCACGTTCATTTGCTGCACCACTGTCTTATAGTTCCAAAAGTCTATTTTAAATTTTATTCAAGAGGTTTTTCCAGCTTTCAACAGAGTTCTTAATTTCTTTGATATCTATTGGAATCTGTTTCACGTACTTTAATTGTTTTTATATTGTTAATTTAGTGTGTCCATCATTCATCTATTCTCAATTTTCTTTAACTATGTCTTCTTTAGTCATGCTAGACAATTCTACTTTACTTGCCATTTCTTTTTGGACTTGAGACATCATTTCTCATCTTATTTGTTTTACAGCCTGATGCCCTTGCTTCTTTACTTCAGTTGCTATCATTTCAGAAGTTTTAGGTGTATGATTTCCAATTTCAGGTATAGGATTTTCTTGTATGTCCTTGTCCCCTGGATTTGTGCTGGTTGAGCTGAAGAATTGACATTGCCTTTTTTCCCCGTGTTTTGATATTTTTAAGCTCCCAACAATTACCCAGACTTAGCAGTGTTGAGAGAGTGGTGCGTGTGTCACTAAGATTGTGCTACTGTTGGGAGCAGTGTAGGACTCGCCAGGGCTCTCACTACTAGTGGGGGTAACTGGTCAATGCTCAACAAAAATTCAGGGAAGGTGGTAAATATGGGCCAGATTCACCAGGATCCAACAGGAAACCCAGAATGCTTCTAACTTTTTAAAAGGCTGAACCAGTGCCAGCCCAAGTTTCAAACCTGTGCACTAAGGAACAAGGGACACAGCTCTATAGAGTCCAGGCTATCCAGAGTTTTCTGAAGTTTTCAAATTGTTGGATCAGACACCAGGAAACTTCTGTGCTTGTGTGTTTTCCCCCTGGATCACAGCTCACCAGAATCCAGCAGCTGCCCACAGTCAGTTGTAGTGGTGTCAGCACAAGCTACTCACCTGCTCCCTGGGGCCCAAGGGTTGCAGCTCACCAGAGTCCTGTTAAGTTCTTAAATGTTTGGACCAGGGCAAGGAAAACTGCACTTGTATATACTAGGTCCACAGGTCACAGCTTGTCATAGTCCAGTGGGCTGCCCAGAGTCCTCCAAAGTTGTTAAAAGTTTGGACCAGTTCCAGCACAAGCTCCATGCTTGCATGCTGGGGGCAAAAGGTTGCATCTTACCGGAGTCCCAAGCATCTCCCAGAGTGCTTCAAATTTCTTAACTGGCTGGGCTATGCTGGAAAAAAAACAGACCTTAGGATCAAAGGAAAAGATTAGAAGATGTCAACACAAGTACAAACATACTCAGCCACGTTATCATTGACAAAGGCACAAAGCATATTCACTGGAAGAAAGACATCCTCTTTAATAAACAGTTGTGGAAAAACTGGCTTTCCACAAGCTGAAATTATAAAATAGACCCATGCCTTTTACCATGCACAAAAATACAGTCAAAATGGATCAAACATTGAAATATTAAAATAAACACTAAATCTTTGAGAAAAGAAAGTAAGTAGAAATCTTAAGGACATAGGCATATGTGGAGAGTCCGTGAACAAAAATCAAACTGCATGGAAAATACTGCAAAGAATCCACAATAGGGATCTTATTTTTTTTTTTTTTTGAAGTTTCTGCATATCAATAGAAATCAACAAAAAAACCCATGAATTGGGGGGGGGGGGAAGCTGACTGGGGGAAAAAAAAAGAACTCCTATACTGAACATATTAATAATTTGAAAAACTCAGGCCTCTAAAATTCAAAGACTGAATTCAAAACAGAGGCCAAGATAAATTATACATTTCACAAATGAAGAGACGATAAAGGCAAGTGAACATAAAAAAAAGCTCAACCTCATTGGTCATTCAAGAGATTCAAATTGAAAGAATGCTGAGATACCATCTCACCTCAAAAAGAATAATAATGAAACAAGTCAGCCAATGACTAATGCTAGAGAGGCTGTCGGGGAAAAGACAACCTTCTCCATTGTTGGTGGGAATGCAAACTGGTACAACCACTATGAAAAGCAGTATGGAGAATCCCCAAAAAGCTAGAATTGGCAGCCCCCTTTAAGCCAGCTATTCATTCCCCTCTAGGTAGTTTTCATAATAGTTGGAACCAGGCATGGGGAAATCTCCACTCCTACAGTCTGGGCCAAAAGTCTGTAGTTCACCAGTCCCACAGGTTGTCCAGAGTTTTCTCTAAAAGATTTTGAGATTCTTTGCTTGTGTAGAATTCCTAGAATCTCAACTATTCTGTTTTAATGTAAACTTATTTTTGGAGATTGATCATAGCTAATTTGAGCTCTACATGCCTCATTTATGTGTATGCCAGATTCATTTTCCACGCTTAGGAAGCTTTCTGCCTCAACTTCAGTGAACAGATTTTTTATATGCTTTGTACTTACTACCATCCGATTTATTTATATATTTCAAACAACCATGTACTTTTGCTTTGTATCATCTAGCAAATGTTGAATTGGTTTCTCTATTTTTTTATCTGCATCTTCTGTAGATTCCCGACTCATGCCCTTCATTATGATCTTCTCTTAAGTTATAAGAAATTATTTGATTTGTTTCTAAGGCCTCATTCATATGCTTTGTTAGACTATTACCATCTCAGAAAATTCAGGTGGGTAGCTTTTACTCTGATCCTCCTCACTGTAAACTGGACTCTGCCTATGCCACCTGTACATCTGAGGTTTCATCTTGCTTCTGTGTCTTACTATTTTTCAAAAAATATCATTTTTTGCACTGATCCTTTAAACTGTTTATGGTGGTTTTATTACTAGCATCAATGACTCTTTAAGAAATAATTACTTTCAGAGATATTTCTTAGGTGTAGCTGGACTTGGGGTTTTCAGTCTGTTACAAGATTCTACCTCTTCAATTTATTAGGAATGAGAAGATGCTCGATATGTGGCCTAGACCTTGGTATTGTAGGTAGCTAAACTAGATAGAAATATTATAGGTAATTAATACAGGACCAGGCCCTCAAGGATGACATGGAAGACAAGGTGACCCTACAACTATAGACAAATACTCCTCCACCTTGGACCAGATTTCAAGACAAGAGTAAACTAATGCAGCCATATACTTCCCTAAGGGTGGGCATCAGGGATTTATATGCTAAATAAGTATCAATCATCTTGAAAGAGCCTGAGTCAAAAGCCCAAACTCAACTGGCAGTATTCTTTTTTTTTTTTTTTTAAGTTTATTTTTTATTATGGCCAGCTGAACCTGCCCAACACAGCATGGGTGGCTGGGGATAGAACCGCACAGTCCCTGCAGTTGCCTAAGCTTTCCTAAGCAGGCACTTTAGTCCACTGAACCATCTCATTGGCCCCTTGCTACGTGACTTGCTTTCCCATTAATCAATTTTACCCGAACAATGGTACTTGTACTCTCATTGGTTAATCATAGTTTTTGTCCCACCTCATGCCTACGTAAGCGAGTTCCCATGGCTTTCACCTCAGACCCGCCTTACCACATGGTTTTGCTCTATAAAACCCCTGGAAAAGGCAACTTCCTGGGCAATCCATTCAGGTGTCCCTTCTGTCCCTTCTCTCAGACAGAAGCTTTCTTTCTCTCAAAAAATATTCTGCCCTGAACTTCATTTGTTCCTAAAACTCATTCCTTGGTTTTAGAGAACATAAGCTCATCCAGGTACCTTTCAGGTTGGGAGTTTCATTTTTCCCCTGTATCCTTTGGAGTTCTCACTGAGATAATTGGAGGTATGAGTTTGCTTTTCTTTCATAAAATTCTGAATTGGGACTCGTTTAGGTAACAAATTTTATGTTTCCAATGTTGATATGCCTTTGCTCACTGCTAATAATTGTTCAATTTTTGCCTCATCAGTTTTGTCTCATATAGTTTGGTTAGAATTGCTTATGTTTTGTCTCATATGGTTTTGTTAAAATGTTGGTCAAAATGTTGTTAGTAAATCTAGGTTAAAATATGCAAATGCTATAAGGTGACAATATTTCTCTAATGGGACACTTTATGACTGTTGTGTACTTGTATATGTTGCATTTCAACTAGATGTTAAATGCACTGGTATTCCTTGCTTGACCTTAGACAACAGCATTAGAGAGAGTTAATGTTAGTAAGCCTCCTAGTGGACTTTATATAAACTTTTGTAAAATGGAACTTTTAAGCCTAGCTCAGACTTAGAAAATATACATGCCTGTCTATGAAACATGGGACTCCTTTTGCAAACTAAATGACATTAGGTTGGCAACCATTCTTAAAGACTTGGAGATAGACTGTCATCTCCACGGAGGAGCTCCAGATAACTATAACAGAGGGAAGAAAAACCAGCCTACTACTGGACATGAGTGCATGTCTCTTGGTCCTTCTTTTCAATCCTGGCCTTT
This sequence comes from Capromys pilorides, assembly GCA_004027915.1. Classification (NCBI taxonomy): domain Eukaryota; kingdom Metazoa; phylum Chordata; class Mammalia; order Rodentia; family Capromyidae; genus Capromys; species Capromys pilorides. Next base: position 8,339 of record PVKN010010465.1, read on the forward strand.
CTTCTATCCATCATACCTCAGTGAAAGGAGTCACTGAAGAGGAGGTAATTCTATATTTTTCACTACCTCTAGGCTGTAGCTGAGATGAATTTCTTTTTACACGTTCCTTTTTGATCATGCCTGAAAGTCCAGACCCTCTCTTGGGGAGACATTTTATCTTGTCTAAATACCATGATATATATGCACCCAAGTTAGGTATGCTGACTTCTTGCAGAGACAGAAATAAATCCTGAAATATAAGCAACTAACAGCAAAATAGGTAGAGCAATAAGAGCTGCTCCAGTACAAACACATCTCAAAGACTCTACTGTTTTTCCTCACCAGAGACAATATCCTCTCCTAAAGAAAGGATTATTACCTATAATTTATAACCTAAGGGCACAGGGCTTACTTGGGTCCTGTAATAGCCCATGCAATACTCCAAATTCAGGAATTTAAAAACCCAATGGAGAATAGAGGTTACTACAGGACCGTCTTGGTTATTCTTCTATCATTGCTGAGACAAATACCCGACACCCAAAATAAAGGAAGGAAAGGTTTATTTAGCTCACAGTTACTGGAGGTTTCAGTCCATATTTGGCTGGCCCACAGCTGAGTGGAACACGGCAGAGAGCATTCAATTCATGGGGGCAGAACAGTGACAACCACAACAGAGGCAACAGACCAACCAGGGCAGCAGAGCAACAGCATGAGTCTGTCTGTCTCTCTTTATATTACATTCAGGCTCTCTGCCTCAGCCTATCCGCCTTAGGCCACACCCATAATCCCAGAAGGACTCAGACCCATAATCCCATCCATACTAAAACACATAATCCCAGTGGATCATGAATCAAGTCTCAAACTCCATAAATCCCAGCTCCATGATTGCATGAGGCTTTGGGGGGACAATTAGACATAAACCATAACAAGGACCTTAGATAGATGAGGCGGCAGTGCCCATTTACCCCATGGTACCTAACCCATACACACTCCTTTCTCAGATCCTGGAAGGTTCCAGTTGTTTTTCAGTGTTAGATTTAAAAGATGCTTTCTTTTCTATTCCTTTACATACAAGTTCCCAGTTTCTTTCTGCTTTTGAAAATCTTCATGACCGGGTCTCTCAATTAACTTGGACAGTGCTTCTACAAGGGTTCAGAGATAGTCCACATTTTTGGGGGCAGGTACTTTCCCACGACTTGGCATGTTTTACTTTCTCCCAGGTCATAGTTTTACAATATGTAGATGATATATTTTTATGTGCCCCCTCAGAGGAACTCTAGTTGAAGCACTTGTGCTTTGCTGAATTTCCTAGCAGACAGAGGGTGTAAGGTCTCAAAATCTAAAGCACGACTTTGTAGTATTGAAGTAAAATGCTTAGGCCTCAACATATCCAAGGGAACCTAAAAGCTTGAGAAAGAAAGAATCCAATACTTTTCTACCCATAGCCCAAGACCCTAAAACAACTAAGGGGATTCTTAGATATTACAGGCTTTTGTTGCCTTTGAATACCAAGATATGCAGAGATTACACAACCCCTTTATCAGCTTATAAAGGAAACCCAAAAGGCAGATACTCATATTTTAACCTGGGAACCTGAATCCCAGGCTGCATTCCAAAAGCTCAAACAGGCCGTTCTAAATGCCCCAGCCCTAAGTCTACCCACTGGACACCATTTCAATTTATATGTGACGAGAAGTGAGGTATGGCTTTGGAAGTTCTCACACAGCGCCAGGGACCCCCATAGCCTATATGGTATATGAGTCATGAGTTAGACACTGTAGCAAAGAGAAGGCCTGCTTGTCTTACAGCTATGGGAGCTGTAGCTCTCTTAGTGCCAGAGGCATCTAAGTTGACTTTAGGCAAAGACCTCACTGTATATACACATCACAACGTGACAAGACTTCTTTCTTCTAAGGTGAGCCTGTGTTTATCAGATAATCGACTTCTTAAATACCACACTTTGGTATTTAAGGCTTTGAGGGCCGGCCATTCAAATAAAGACATGCTCCTCCTTAAACCCTGCCAACTTTTTGCCAGAAAAGGAAGAAATTAAAGTTGACAGACATGACTCTGAACAGGCAATTGTCCACCCATACACAGCCGGAGAAGATTTATTAGATACATCCCTTACTGACTCCAAGTTAATTCTTTTCTGTGCTGGCAGCTCCTTCATGAAAAATGGGACAAGAAAAGCAGAATATGCTGTGTAGCCTCGCATGAGACTCTTGAGAGTTCCTCACTTGCACCTGGGACTAGTGCTTAGCTAGCAGAGCTCAGAGCTCTGACCAGAGACCTACAACTTGGCAAAGGACAAAAGGTCCACATCATTCAAGATATGCTTTCCTACTATTACATGCTCATGTAGCTATATGGAAAGAAGGAAATTACCTAACAGTCAATGGATCTCCCATAAAGTATCATAAGGAGATAGATGATTTTTTGTTATCAGTCTATATGCCCACCAAAGTGGCAATAATTCACTGTTGAGAACACCAGAAGGGAACTGATGAAGTCTCTCAAGGTAATCACCTCGCTGATGCAGCAGCAAAAAAGGCTACTCCAGGAACCCTCCTTCAGGCTTCTATGATCTGGGAAGGTCCCCTTGATCATCCACAACCCCAAGTATTCCCAGTCAGAAATAGAATGGGTCCTCTCCCATGGCTGTCAGTTCCTTTCATCTGGATGGTCACAATCAGATGAAGGCAAACTGTTCCTTCGTTGTGCTAGTCAATGGAAAATTATTAAATCTTCGCACGAGACCTTTCATTTGGGGAAGAAATAAGACCCAACAGATGGCCTCAAAAGATTTTATAGGAAAAGGGCTTTCCCAGACAACAAAGCAGATAAGTAAGACAGGTAAGCTCTGTCAAAAGAACAGTCCTATGAACCAAACCATAGTTCCCCCAGGTATAGAGAGACATGGTAAACACCCTGGAGAAGCCTGGCAGCTTGATTTTACTCATATGCCAACGACTAAGGGACTTCAATACTTATTGATTTGGGTTGACACTTACAAACTGGGTTGTGGCCTTCCGTTGCAGAACAGAAGAGTCTTAGTCTCAGAAATCATCCGTAGATTTGGACTTCCTAGGAGCTTACAGAGTGATAATGGGCTTTGCTTTAAAGCAACTGTCACATAAAATATCTCTCAATCACTGGATATTCGCTATCACCTCCATTGTGCATGGAGACCATGGTCATCAAAAATAGGTAAAAAATGTAAATGAGACTCTAAAGATGTCTATCTTTGTAAAATGCCCCTTGAGAACCATCTACAGTGGCCTCATTTACTGCCTATAGCTCTGATTAAACTAAGACATACACCTCAAAACCTAGGCCTCAGTCCATTAGAAATGCTTTACAGACATCCATTTCTCACTAATCTCTCTGTCTCTGTCTCTGTCTCTCTCTCTCTGTCTCTCTCTCTCTCTCTGTATTATGGCCAGCTGAGCCTGCCCTGGGGGTGGAGCTGGTGCAGCATGTGGTGCCAGGGACTGAACCACTGTCCCTGCAGTTGCCTAAGCTTTCCTAAGCAGGTGCTTCAGACCACTGAACCATCTTGCCAGCCCAATTAATGACTTTCTCTTTGATAAAGACTTACTAAGTGAACAAGTGGTTGGAAGTGAACAACCATCTGAATACTCCTGAGAGCCCCTGAGGACTTAAGATTTCTGTTCAAGAAAAAAGAAAAGTCCTCAGATAAGTAATGATGCTATTAGACCTTTTACTAATCGCTTTGCCACCTAGAGGAGAGTGTAATTGGACAGTGCAATTCCTTTTTAAGATGAGCACAAGAATATGCAGAATCATTACACCAAACCTCTTGCTGGATATCTGGTTTACTCCCCTTATCAAGTACATCAGGCCCCCTTGGTGGGCATCCCCACTTCAAGGAGACAATTGGAATAAACTACAAGACTATATTAATGGGATGCAAAAGAGTTCAACAGTTTATAGCTTAGCCCAGAATTACAAAGTAATTGGCCTATAAATTATACTCTTGGTGATCCTGGACATAATCAAATTTTTCTCCCAATGTCACTAAAGCCTCTCTACAAGCATTAGTGAGGCCCCTATTAACCAAAAGAAAGGCTCCTATCATTATGGCCAACAACCATAGATATCAAGATGGCTATTTTCAAATATGAGATGATTATCTATGGTTAACCTCCAACACAGGGCACTGCAACAGAAAGGCCCCCTGTGTAGGGAATAAAAGAATCACTCCTTTTCTCATTGGCCTAACTCCACTAAATACTTGGTATGCACAACCCTAGAACAGTGCATATACACCATAACTTTACAGGCTGAAGACTGGTTTGCAACAGATTAGTTCAGTCAAGCTGGAATTAGATGGGAAACTCCCAAAGGCACTCATTGGTCTTGTAGGACCAATTTGTGGCCCTGGCTACTCCCTGGATGGATAGGGAGATACACATTAGGGTTTGCCTGGTTACAAGGCAGGAATGTCAAAAATACCAACAAACTTGCAAATTTATTCCACCTACATCACTGGTGGTCTAGAAGCGTGTTTCACTGGTATGATCTCTTGGCCTCTATCTTTATACCTTCTCAAGGGCTAAAAGATATCATGCAACACATTGAGTGAGGGCTTAACTAACTATATACCCAGTGGGCCTTAAATGACACTGCAGCTGGTCTCTTTCTTAAATGAAGAAGTAAGGTTGATAAGGCAGGCTGTCCTCCAAAATATGATGGCATTAGACATTCTAACAGCTGCACTTGTATAATTATAAAAGCTGAATGTTGTGTGTACATTCCTGATCTTTCTGCTAATGTCTCAGAAATCATTAAAGACATTAGGCAGCAAATTAATAATATGTCACACTCTGAAGTTCCCTAGACCTTGTCCTTATCAACTTTATGGGAAGACATTACTAGGTCCTCTTGGTGGAAATTGTTGTTGACTGTATTCATAATTATCCTGTTGATTTTATTATTTGGCCCATGCAAACATAATTGTTTGTTTGGCTTTGTCTTCTCCAGACTCAAAGCTATACATCTACCCAAGATGAAAATGCCTGGCGTCTATCGAAGGCCTTTAGATAGGCCTTCTGAAGAGTATCCCTGACTGCTGATCAACAACTCTGACCCCTTTCAGCCAGAAGAAGCCAGAGAGATCATCGCCCATGATTCCCTCATGGCACTGTGGGTTACTTCTTCAGAGTGGGAAATGTTGTAGGCAGCTAAATTAGACAGAAATATTATAGGCAGTTAAGACAGGGGCAGGCCCTCAAGGATGATATGGAAGACAAGGTGACTTTACAACTATAGACAGATACTCCTCTGCCTTGGGCCAGATCTCAAGACAAGAGTAAACAAATGCAGCCATATATTTCCCTAAGGGTGGACACCAGGGATTGATATGCTAAATATCAATCATCTTGAAAGAGCCTGAAAGAGTCACAACCCCAAGCCCAACAGGTGGTATTCTTGCCCACTTGCTACATGACTTGTTTTCCCATTGGATCCCAATTTCAATCAATTTTACCTAAGCAATGGTGTTTGTAATCTCATTGGTTAATCATAGTTTTTGTCCCACCTCATGCCTACGTAAGCGAGTTCCCATGGCTTTCACCTCAGACCTGCCTTACCACATGGTTTTGCTCTACAAAACCCCTGGAAAAGGCAACTTTCTGGGCAACCCATTCAGGTGCCCCTTCTGTCCCTTCTCTCAGACAGAAGCTTTCTTTCTCTCAAAAAATATTCTGCTCTCAACTTCATTTGTTCCTAAAATTCATTCCTCGGTTTTAGAGAACACAAACTTGTCCAGATACCTTTAAGATCAGGAGTTTCATTTTTTCCCTGTATCACTAGTTCTATGGAACTAGAGTGCAGCATTCTTTATGACCCTCAGATAAGCTCAGCCTTGGCATCAAGTAATAAGCCATTAGAACAAATATGTCATCCTGGCTGAAGTAGTACAAGCAGTAATAACAGGAGCTAGTACAGCCCAGAAAATGAAAAACTATGGTAAAATTAATTCAGACCCTTTAACCACATGAAGAAGACTTATAGTTATGTATTGTAACATAAAATAAACCAGATATGTGTGTGTGTATATGTATGTGTGTATATATATATATATATATATATATATATATATATATATAAAATATCCTTTATATTTATTTATTTTTTGTATTTCAGGGAAGGATCTATAGGGCGTTCAGGGTCTCACTACTAGATCAGACTTGTAATGATCTGCTTGTTTACAGCCTCCCAAGAGCTGGGATTATAGGCGTACACCACTATGCCCAGTCAGCCTGCCGGGATCAAACCCCTGGCCCCTGTGCCTGCTTGCAAGTGCTTTAATCCGCTGAGCTATTTGGTTGGCCCTAAATAGCCTTTAAATTGAGCAATTCTGGGCCAGTCAAATAGCTCAGTGGACTAAGGTGCCTGCTTAGGCAGAACACAGGGGCCAGGGTTTGATCCCTGGTGTTCTGTGTCGGCCTTGCCCCCAGGGCACATTGAGACAATAACTGAGACTGTGCATTAAATACATTAAAAATAGAGCAATTTTATACTCTTTTGAGACAATTTCAAAGGGATACAAAAAAAAAAAAAAATAGAGAAATAAAAGAGATTAGAATCCAGGCGAAAGGAGAAAGGAAGATTACTTCAACTAAAAAGCAAAAATGAGAAACAGAACCCAAAAAAGTAAAAAGTGTTCATATTCATAAAAATACACAATCAAAGAAAAAAAAAAAATCACTAAAGAGAGTCTCTGGGACTTCCAGACTGTGGCTGTCTGTCTTCTGGGGTCTGCAGTTTTCTGTGTGTACACTTTAGTGCATGTCTCTCCCATGAACGGTGGTCAGAGGAGACAGGCAGAGGCCAAGTTCATATTGTACAGTTCCAGCCAGCCAGCAATAGGAACAGGACAGGGTGCCATAGAACCCCAAGAAATCTGCACTAATAATAAGGTGCAATGCTGGTTCAATTCTATAGAAGTTCAGGCTAATTCTGGTCTCTGGCTTTGGGCCGTCACCTGGGCTGTTCAGTCCATAATACTATGAGTGTTTCCTGACAACTTGATCTCAGCTACATGAATGCGGGAGCACATCAGGGCTGCAATTTATCCACACTCCATGAGCTAGAAGAAATAACCATAGCTATTCTGACACCCTGCTTCAGCCGGCCCCACCCCTAGTCAGTCAGCCTCTCCTGTGGGCATTTGGAATGGACTCAATTGCAAGCCAGTGACATCTGCTGTGTGTTGCTTGGCTCCATAACGGTGTTTCTCCTTGGAGGCCTCCAGGGTCCCCTGCCTTCACCACAAATCTGTAGCCTTGAGCCTCTTCTCTCAAGAACCCTGTCAACCAAGAGACAAATAAAAAGTTTGCCACCTCCCTCCTCTGCCATGAGATTTACCACCTTGCTGCCCTTGTGAACTGCGGCTCAATCTTCAGAACTGCCCTGAGTTTTAGGGACACATCTCGCTTCTCTTCAAGTTCTCACACTCTAGTGTCTGGACTCCCCATCTTGACGAGGCTAATTTTCTACACCCCACCACTTTGTCATCTTCCCAAAAGTAGATATGTGAATTAAAACATGAACTTTCACATATTTAAGCACCTACTAAAGGTTTTTCATCAAAAGTGCATTTGTTTCTAAAAATACATTTGTTCAGACTCAATTAATAAGAAAAATATGGGTTTTCTTTGGCATCGAGGCCAAATGTACCAGAGCTCTGCTCAGTTGTCTTGTGGTGTTTTCCTTTCATTCTCTGAACAAAATATTTGCATCATCAAAACATTTTATTGGTGTCAACTAATACCGAGTCTTGTTTCCACCTACGACTTCATACATTTAAAGAACACACTTGTTTCCTCAACGAATAATCTGGAGACAACTGTTTCTGATTTTCATTGAAGTCAAAGTTACTAACAGCCCACTGTCATCATGCCCACATGCAATCCTAGCAGGTGGAGGCAGGAGTATGGTGTAAGACTGGGGCCAGTCTGGGAGCTACAGATGAGCCCAGTACAGCCAGAACTAAATGGCAAAACCTCACCTCAAACATGCAAATAAAGAGTGCAAGGGAGTTTGCTCAACATCCTAAGTTTCTGCTTTCCAAGTGCATGGCTCGGAATTCAATTCTTGGTTAAAAAAAAAACAAAAAACAAAAAACAAAAAACTCCCCATATAAATACAAAAAAAAAAGAATTTAATAACAGGCTATGTTTTACACTTCATATTTTCTTGAAAGAAAGATAGATTAGTGAATGAACATGACATCATAACTGTTTCCTTATGCTGCAAATTCCTTCTGGTTGGGATAGAAGAGTTCATATATTCGATTTCTTTATATATTATTTTAAAGAGGAAGGAGAGAGAGAGAGAGAGAACAGAATAAGGGCTGGCGAGATAGCACAGCAGCCTAAACACTTGCTTAAGCAAGTGAGGCTGCGGTTCAATCCCTGGCACCACACGCCATGCCGGTCTCACCCCTGGGGACCTGAGCAGGCCACCAAGACTGGATGTGGTTGCTCACACCTGTAATCCCAGGGCTTAGGATTGCATGGTGAGATCTGTACCAAACACATAAAAAAAAAAAAGTATAATCGGAAAGTAACAATGGCTAATTCATTGAATAGTATCATCTTTAAAGTAGCTATTCAGAGTAAAAGACATAAGCATTTAATTGTCCAAAAATATTAGCATGAACTTTTCAATGAACTAAGAAAAATTAATAGTATAACTATGTTAACTATCTTGTGGATGGATGAAGATATATATACACACATACACATATTTCTCCTCACAATCCAGTTTCTCTTTCCTTTTAAACTGTTTATACCCATTTCACCAATCTACTATATATTTTGGATCTTATTTACTCTTCCAGCTTGTCACACTAGGGAGACAATTTAACACTGACACCTATGGGTCTGATTTATTCATTTATGAATATGGCCATCAGTTGCATGCATTTAGCTATAAAAGCTTATTATTTTGATTTCCTATAAACATGTTTGTCACTAGTTATTATCAAATGCTTTGCTATACCACAGTAAAATGGTATGAAAAACTATAGTCAAGAAAAATATAACAGTGGTTGCTTATGATATAGAGAAAACATGAAACCAGTTTATTAAAAATATAAAATTAGCAGTCACATTGTAATACAGTGACTACCCCTTTTGTGACAATGACAAATGTAGTTATTTTCTTTAAATCCATTGTTTTCTAAACAAAACATTTCAAAATCAGAAAACAGAAAATGAAATGTACTTGGGCTTAATTTTCAGACAAGGTGAAGGAATTGTCTGGTGGTGGCCCTCTAGGGGACAGAGTCGCAAAATAACAGGGCATTGTATGGTGAGAGACTGAGTATATGCGACTGTTCTTCACTGTCTCTCTTCCCATTCAAGTATTTAATAAGGAGACATAAGAAAGCAAACTTCTCTCTTCATAATTACCTCCTAAGTTAGCTGCACATATTTATTCAGATAAATCTTCTATTTCCTGGGGGGGGGGGTTGTTTGTTTGTTTTGGTTTTTGTTTTGTTTTGTTTTGTTTTGGGTTTTTTTTTTTTTGTATTTTAGGGAAGGGTCAACAGGGTGTTCAGGGTCACACTACTAGATCGGACTAGTAGTGATCCGCCTGTTTACAGCCTCCCAAGAGCTGGGATTACAGGTCATGCCACCAGGCCCAGTCTCAATTGCTGTCGCAGCGAACACCTGGCCCCTGTGCCTCCTTGCAGGTGCTTTAATCCACTGAGCTACGTGGCCGGCCCTTATTTCCTAGTTTATCTAAGGGAGAACTTCACATCATCATGAGTTTTGAACTTAAGAAATGTATACAATCATCACAGATTCCATACTCGCCATCATTTTCTATTCTAGGTATATACAAAAAGTTGTGAGGATAGAGTTCACAGAAAACTTGCTTGTGACTATTTACAGCTTAGTATTCATTAAAGCTAAAAGGCAGAAATAATTGAAATGTTCACAAATAATAAATACCTCAAAAACATAATCTAACCAGAAAGATATTCTTCACCTGCTAAAAAGAATTGAGGTTTTGAGATCTACATTCATGATTTAATTAGGAGATGCTGTGTCAATGCAACAGACACAGAGACAGTGTCCAAATATCCATTGGTATAAAAGGGCCACAATATCAGAATCTTTAAAATTAAACAATACATCAGCAGTACATGATCTTCACATAAGAGAAAAATATAGGCAAAGTAAATACAATTTCTAAAGTTCTACAGAAACTCCTCTAAATATTTTACTTAATACTCTCTAGTTTCATTCATGTTGTTATGCAAGGCAGGGAAGGTATGCTTTCTGCAACCAAATCCTACTCCGTTGTACAATAAACTATACTACTCTAATGGGTTCCCATACTGTTATGGGGTAAAATTATTTTAAGTGCCATGTTGTGTATGCTTTGTTACAAGATAATTGTTTCAGAGTAACAGGGAAGTTCTGATTCTAAATTTCTTTTTCTTTTGCTTTTTTTTTTTTTTTTTTTGTGTCTTTTTGAGACAGGGTCTCGCTATGCAGTTCAGGCTGGTCTTGCGCTCACTTTTGTAGCCCAGACTGGTCTCGATCTCACATCGATCCTCTTGCATCAGCCTCCCAAGTGCTGGGATTACAGGCGTGTGCCACCATGCCCAGCTCTGTAAATTTCATTATACATTCAAACTAATTCTTTTTCTTCTAAATTTTTGTGATAATGATAATGATCTCAGATCCTTGTATATGCTAGCAAGCTCTTTTCAAATAATTACTTGACTAGTACTCAACAGTTTTCAATAGTGTTAATCTCTTAATTTTAAAACAAGACACTCCATGTTCAAACACATGCTAACAAAAGTTGTCTCTTTTTAGAACATTCTATTTCTCTTTCTAAGCACAAGTGTTCAAACTTCAAAGAAAAGTGACTGACTTTGCATTACAGAATCATGAGAGGCCCTGCAATCAATCTCATCTGTGCTCTCCTCCACTGGGATCAGAGCATTTGCAAGACTGTGTCGTGGCATTAATGTTCTCTTCTCTCAGGAGCGTCTCTGTTTTAAGTTCAAAGCTTTTAGTTTTAACTTAAATTCGGCACTCTCTGTTCCATTTTTTTGCCAACGCGAAACATTAACTTGTCAGTGTTAACAGGTTAAAATGCACTTTAAAATCACATTTATAGCTCATTGTCCATAAAATATAAAAGGAGATGGGCCGGCAAGATGGTTCAGTGGTCTAAAGCGCCTGCTTAGGAAAGCTCAGGCGACTGTAGGGACTGCGGTTCAATCCCCGGCACCACACATGCTGCGCCAGCCCCATCACCAGGGCAGGCTGAGCCAGCCATAAAATAAATAAATAAACAAACAAGCCAACAAATAAATAAATAAGAAAACAAAAGTTTAATATATATATATATATATATATATATATATATATATATATATATATATGGAGAGACAACTGAAATGTCTAACTGCTGAATAACAAAATGTGTAGGCTTTGTATATTTCTCATTTATTAAAAAGAAATAATTTTCTGATAAACGCTATACTACAAACCATGTTGCAAGTGTCATACAAAAAGTACAGTCAGAAACAATGTTGAATCATCCACTTATATTATATGGACAGGGAATTAAAATATACATCACACACAGTAGTTTAGCAGTTCATAAGGTTTGAGGAAGTAAGAGAAATAAGGACAGAGGATTCCTTTAGGAGTGAAATAAAATATTCTAAATGAACTAGGCTGTTGACTATGTTTGTTTCAGTGAATGAAACTAACAATAACTATTTTAGTAGAGATGGCACAAAGAAAATTTCTACCTAATAATAAATATACAAACAATTTGGGGAAATATATGCAGTGCAATTAACAGCAATAAATGAAGGGGAAAAGGCAGGAAAAGAGACATTTCAAAGACTCTGAGCAACAGATCTGACAAAAACGTGTAGTAAAACAACCAATGTTAATTTGCTATGCTTGTTTTGAAATCATGTACTATATGCAATGTTGTACATTACTCTGTCTTTGTTCTTGCTAATTGCTTTTGCTTTTTTCTTCTTTAAAATTAAATTTTAAAAGACCAAAATGAAAAATAGGAGTATGAAAGCAATAAAAGAAATCAAAGAGGGCCAGTGAGATAGCTCAGGGGACTAAAGCGACTGCTTAGGCACGCTTAGGCAAGCTCAGAAGCCTCGGTTCATCCCAGCACATGCTGTGCCTGTCCTGCCCAGCATGTGGGTGCAGGGATGCATACTTATAATCCCAGCACTGGGGAGGCTAAACACAGGAGGGTCACTACTAGTCCGCACTATGTGATGAGATCCTGCAACAATCAAATATATTACAAAAGAAACCAAAGAGTAATAAAATTAGCAAAAGCAATAAAACAGGGAAGGCACAGAAAAAGGAAGCAAAAAAAATGAGAAAATGAAACAAATTTAAAAAAAAAAAAAATATGAAAAGGAGAAAGAATGGAAGTAGAAAGGACAAACGGACAGAAAGTAAAGAAAGAAGCCTGGAAACCAATGTAAGTCTGTTTGCTGCATCCCAGTACAAACATACAGCAGTAAAGCAGCTGGCTGGGTTTTGTAGAGAAGGTCTTCTTAGGAACCAAGGTGACAGCTCGTAGAATAAGTGTCTGCCTTGCAAGTGCAGGGTCTTGAGTTCAATCCCCAGTACTGGAAGGAAGAAAGGAAGGAAGGAAGGAAGGAAAAAAAACATAAGGTAAGATCTTCTTATTCCTAATAAAAAAAAAGTGACAGGAGTGCTGATCTTCTACGTAAGCCTTGGCGGTATCCTCTGAGATACATTAGACTTTAGGATGTAAATAGCTGACAAAGGTGAGGGCAGAAAACTTGCTAAACAGAGTGAGGTAACTATGGAGAAGGCCACCTGCCATGCCTCAGCACAGAAGTCCCTGAGGACGGCAGATAAAATGAAGACATACAATAGGACAATGAGAACTAAACACCATGATGAGTAGAATTTCTTCCCTGTACAGGGACCACTCGTGAGGGAAAACTTTGGATAACATTAGACCCAAACAAAACAACATAAAAATATAGTATCAATACCATAATTGTGATGAATGAACACATCTCTGGAAGAGCCACAAGCCAGACACTGTCACAGAGACTAACAAGCACACTGAACACATTCAGGCAAACAGACAGTGGTCATAACCACTAACAAAGAACAAGATATGACTGCAGCAAAGGTTAAAGATGATTAAGTGCAAGAAAAAGAAGGGCTACATGCATAGCCAGTATTTTGGCCCTAGCCCTTTAAGGTCAGTGAGGACTCAGGACCTAACAGAACCTGTACTGTAACATCCTATAACTCAGTGGTGTCCCAAATTTTCTGATCAAGGAGATTATGGGGCCACAGAAGAAAGAGATCAATGATAGTGTGCCTAAGGAGAGTCACCTGGAGAGAATACATTCTCAGAGAGCAAACTGGTCAAGCAATGGCCATGACTCATCCAGAGAGCTGACACTGACAACAGTTCTACAAAGCACTGTACCTGGTTTCAAGGTAAATCCTGAGGGAATTTGACTGACCTTGTGAGATATAAAAGCTACATGTTTTGTTATACAGCTCTTGCTTTAACTTGCCCTTAATCACCCAGTAGAAAAGTTTAACCACAAGGCATAAAAACTAAAGCCAGATTAGTATTTTGAGCCGTAAAAAAGCTCAAATCAACAGCCTCCAACATTGCCAGTTCCATCAGTAACCCACTACAATTACAGAATATTAGACTATGCACACAACTACTTTCTCTCAGTTCAGTGAGAAGAAATGTGTGTACCAATAGTGATTAGAAAAATTATTATGTCTGCATCCTGTACTCTGAATAACTACTATGAAGACAACAATATGCATTGTATTAATTATTATGGCTGTACTACTAATGTGTTTTGAAACTCTCATTATTTATTAAAAGTAATAAAAAATTAAATTAAATTTTAAAAATTTCACCAACCACATGCAACTTATATCCCTTATTGCTCCCTAGATCATAGGATGACATATTTCAAAATAACGTTATTAATAGTTCACATTTTTGCATTTCTCATTCAGAAAAGTTCAGTCAAAACCAATTCACTCTTGAAATTAATACAAACAACCAATACTTTAGAGGCATAAAGCTTAGCTTGCCCAAAAATTCCTTACTTACCATATGTAATAGACTGTGCATGCATTTTTATCCTATATAAGGTTGTTTACCTCATTGAACTGTTAGCAACTTTGTAACAATTGTTTTACCTTACAGGACAAAAGATACTATAGTACATCTTTTTGGTATATAGAAAT
>PVKN010010466.1:9915-22691 GCA_004027915.1 Capromys pilorides
TGAGACGGCACAGGTGATAGTGGGAAAGGCAGATAAGAGGCATCAGAGGTTGAATTCAGGGGAAATGGAGACGATAACGGAGTCAAAGGTTTCACATTCTATTTTCATTCTTTTGGCAGTTTCCCCAAATCATTAGGCGCTCTGCTTAGTGAATTTTTGTCTTGATTTCTTTCTTTTCTTTTTTCTTTTCTTCTTTCTTTCTTTCTTTTCCTTCCTTCTTTCTTTCTTTCCTTTTGTATTTTAGAGTAGGGTCCATAGGGTGTTCAGGGTCTCATTATTACATCAGACTCACAGTGATCTGCCTGTTTGCAGTCTCCCAAGAGCTGGGATTACAGATGTGTGCCACCACACCCAGTCTCACTTGCCATCTCAGCATGCCCCGGGGGTGGGGCCAGCACAGCAGGCCTGGGGATCGGACCCCACCCCCATCCCTGTGCCTACTTGCAGGCACTTGAATCCCCCTGAGCTATTTGGCCAGCCCTGTCTTTGATTTCTTTTTCTTTCTTTTTCTTTTTTGTTGTGGGACTGGGGTTCAAACTCATGATCTTGCACTTGCCAGGCAGGCCCTTGTGCTACGGAGCCATCTCCCTGGCCCCTTGATTTCTTAACTGTCACTTGCTTTAGTAGTTCGGCCAGCCCGTCGGGTGTCTTCTCCTTGTTGGGCAACCTTAGGGCTAAGAGTGAGGAAGGCCATTCTTGTGATATGCTAAGCCTGAGTGGGAAGCCTTTTCTGGGGGGGAGGGGGTTGCAATCTTAAGCAGGGAGCACTTTAAGGGATGCCATCTTCAGAGAAAATACAGAAGAACACCACAGGCCTGAGGGGAACGGAAGAGTTCCATGGTTTTATGAAATGGTGAACCTGGCCAGGAGCTGTGTGGCCTGCCTGCAATCCCAGCAATCTGGGAGCCTGAGGCAGGGTGGTGATCCATCACAAGTTTGAGCCCACACTAGGCAATTTAGCGGCTTAAAAAAATAAAAAAGCTTAAAAAAATAAAAGAGCTAGGTGTGTACTTCAGTGTGAAGTTCAATCCCAGAAGAGCAAAGAAAAAAGTGAGTTTTTTTGTTTGTTTTCTTGTTGTTGTTGTTGTTTAATTTTCTTTTATTTTTTAAAGAGTACAAAATAGCGTTAAAACAGAAAAATTACAAATAATACAGAATTTCACTTAACAATGTAATATGAATTTTACAGTATTTGTTGCAGTGCATAGTGTCTTTGAACCAGTTATTCACATTACCAGATACATGCATGCAAAATTTGAAGAAAGAAAACAAGAAAGAAATTAAGAAAAGGAAACACAATTGAAAAAAGGCAACAGAATAACTTAAGCATTATTTTTTCCTTTCCATAGACCAGCAGAAATGTACAGTGCAGTTGTCCAAACCATCCTGCTCCCTTACATAGATCTATCTCTTTCCCCCATTCCCTCTCCTGTCCTTCTCCTCAACTCAGTAACTCTTTCTTTTTGAATAAGTTCATTCCCTTTTCCCAGTATCTATCGTACCCTTCAGATTCCATTTTCCCTTTCAGGTTCTCACACTAAAGAGACAATAGGATGTTTGCACATGTGGGTCTGATTTATTTCACTTAAGCATATGTTCTTTAGGTGCATCCATTTACTGACAAAAGTCTCAAATTTATCCTGTTTGATAGCTGAATAATACTCCATTGTGTAAAAATTCCACACCTTCTTTATTCATCCTTCAGTTGACGGACATCTGGGTTGTTTTTAGGATTTAGCTATGACAAATTATGCCATTATAAACATGAGTGTGCATATATCACTGTAGTATGAGGCTTTCAGTTCTTCTGGAAAAATACCCAGGAGAAGAAGAAGAATAGCTGGCTTGAACGGGATCTCCAACACCAGTTTTTTGGGGGACTCTCCACACTGATTTCCATAGTGGTTGTACTAGTCTGCACTTTCACCAGCAGTACAGAAGGGCTCCTTTTTCTCCACAGCCCCTCCAGCATTTGTTATTGGCTGACCTCTTCTTTCTGTGGTGAGATGGAATCTCAGTGTTATTTTAATTTGCATTTCTTGAATAACGAATGATGTTGAGCTTTTCTTCATATATTTACTTGCCATTTGTATTTCTTCATCTGAAAATTGTATATTCATCTCAGATGCCCATTTTTTGACTATGTCTTTGAATTTAGGGGGCATGATTTTTAAAATTCTTTATATGTTCTAGATAGAAGGACACAGTCAACTATAATTTTTTTCCAGTTCGTTGTTCAAGTGTAACTACTTCATTCTCTTGCAGTATCACAAAAGGAAGTATTATCTAAATTTACCATAATATCACCATCAGGCAATCTGATTAGAAAAACCAAACAAAGTAAAAAAGGCAAGCAATCATCCAATAATTATGCATTTTGTCCTACACTACAGTTAATTCCATATTTTTCTCTCACTAATATCAAAAGAAGATGTTATCTCAAAAACTACATATGCTGCTGGGCCCAGTGACGCATACCTGCAATGCCAGCACCCAGGAGGCTGAGGCAAGTGTTTCATTAAGTTCAAGACCAGCCTGGGCTATAAAGTGAGCTTAAGGCCAGCCTGAGTGGATAGTGAGATCCTGACTCAAAAAGACAAACCAAAAACAGAAACAAAAGCAAACAAACAAAAAACCTTACATATACGGAATTAGTTTTAATGCTTACTAAGGTTTGGTTCAACTATAGTTATTGCACTGCTCATATGAGTCTTCATGGATTCATATGTTCTAGTTGCAAAGCAGGAACACTTGGGATGAAAGAAAACTTGCAGGAAGGCAATGGAGGGTTTGCTATCAGCCAGTCCGGCTCCATCTGTCTCATCCCTGAGATCAACAGCACTGGGCTTCTAGAGGCATCACACCAAGGCAGCTCCTCCCTCAGAGATCACTAAAAGGTGCAGAACCCACAGCCTGTGAATTTTAAGGACTTTTTAAAATGTATGACACCTAAAAATATTCTCTCTAAAGTAACAACAGAAAAATGTTTTACGTCTGCTATGAGGTAAAGTGATGCGGCTTTAAAGGGAACGAGAGTTTGTAAGCTACGCAAGCCCTACGCCAGCCTTAAGTCTCCTGGGAAGGATTTCCTACCTGCTTCGCTCTTAGTCTCCAACCTGAAGGGTAGTGACTGTTAGCACTGACACGGTACAGTGGAGAATGACCAAGAAGTGACGCGCTGCACTGAGCAAGCTCGGCAGAGGCCGGCTACCCAGGTGCTCACATGGTGCCCTAGATGCACAAGGGACACAGCAGTCGTGTTGGTCTCAGGTTGGCGTTGGCCACCCTGCTTCCATTTGTGCCCTGTCCCCTGTGACTCCCGATCCACACTGCCATCACAGCAGCTGCATTCCGATCTGTTTAAAAATATTATATTCTCTGTCTGTGAGGTTTGTGTCTCAGTCACTTTTCTCTAGTTGCTGGGACAAAATTCCCAACACCCCAAATTAAGGAAAGGTTTGTTGAGCTCAGTTTGTGGAGGTTTCAACCCATATGTGGCTGGCTCTGAGGCCAAGTGGCACCTGGTGGAGGGCAGCAGTTAAGGCAGCGGGAAACAGCAAGAGCAAAAAGGGAGGAGCTGCAGCAGCAGCAGCAGCTAGCAAGCCTCTCTCCCTTCCTTATTGCATCCAGGCTCTCTCCCTGAAGGTGCATATAGCACTCATACCCGTAATCCCAGCAGCACTCACACTCATAATCCCAGTACTGGATCATGAATTAATCACTAACTCTAGAAGCTGCCCCATGACTGCATGAGACTTTTGTGGGACACCTAGACACAAACCATAGCAGTTTGGTTTGCTTGGCAAATAGCTCACTGTTCAGCATTAGAAAGCCATGGATGAATTCCAACTGGATCATTTGACTAGTCTGTGTCCGGAAGCTTGAAGAATTTTTTAACCATTGCCCAAATTCTCCAAACTAGCTAAGAAAGCCAGATTTCCAAAAGCCCAGGCTGGGATCATTTCTTCCAGTAGAGACTGAAAAATCCTGGATGCCCACAAGCAAGTTTTTTCCCAAAACTCATGCTGGAAGCTTCCATAAGTTCAGAAAGTGGTCCCTAAAGTTCTTTCCCTAAAGCAAGTTGACCTTAATCTAGATACAAGGTTTAGCAGGTGTACAGCATTAACACATAACACCTTAGAGCGCAAATGTCATTACATGGTTTTCAAGCTTCAATTCTGAGGAGTTGAAGCAGAAAAACACAAAACTCCCCGCAGTGAATTTTCAATTAGATCCAGTAAGAATAAGAACATACCGGGGCTGGGGAGATAGCTCAGCAGAATAAGCACTTGCCTGGCAAGCATAAGGACCTGAGTACAATCCCCAGCCACCCCCACTCCCCCCAAAAAAGAATAAGAACATACTAAAAAAACATATACTTCAAGGGCCATCCAAATAGCTCAGCTGACTAAAGTGCCTGCAAGCAGGCTCCAATCCCCTGGGCGTACTGAGATGGGGCAATTGAGACCAGGCGCAGTGGCGCACACCTGTAATCCCAGCTCTTGGAAGACTGTAAAAAGGCGGATCACTACAAGTGTGATCTAGTAGTGAGACGCTGAACACCTTGTAGACTCTTCCCTAAAATACAATCAATCAACCAATAAATAAAATAAGAAAATGTACTTCAGCACTTTGCCTAAATCTCTAAATGGTTTAATTTGTGACATCTCTATACCAGATTCTTAATTAGATTTATGTAAACTGGGTGAGGTAGAATAGCTCTATAATTTAGGTACTCAAAAGGTCCAGGCAGGAAGATTATAAAATTGAGTTTGCCTGGACAGTTTAGTAGGATTTTGTTTCAAAATTAATTAATTAATTAATTTTATAAAAGGGAGGCTGAGGATGTGGCTCAGTGGTAGACTTTTTGCCTAGCCTATGTGAGGCCCTGGGTCCACTCCCTACCATAAGGGGAAAGGAGAGAGAGAGAGAGAGAGAGAGAGAGAGAGAGAGAGAGAGATTTAAGTTTATTTTCAGTGGAGATGACTTTCAAAAGAGATGCTGGGTTATACAAAGCCAAAGATGCTTTGTTGGCTCATGGTGCCCTTCCTCTTACAAAATGTGTTGCATCTAGGAGAAAAGAAAGGCATTCTACTTAGAGCTAAGTAAGGCTAACATTGACAACTGCTAAATCGCTGAAGAAAAAGAACAATTTTAAAGAATCCAAAACTAAAACAAAGTACTTTAAAAAGACAAAGAGCCAGTATGATAGAAACTCAAGTTTGAAACTGAGATCCATAATCCTAATCTCTGGAATCTGTGTTTCTTTATGTATTCTGTACAGGGTCTACAGGGTCTCAGTACACAGATCAGACATGTAGTGATCCTCCTGTTTTCAGCCTCCCAAGCCCTGGAATTACAGGCATGCGCCCGCATACCCAGTCTCAGTTGCTGTCTTGGCGCACCCTGAGGGGGTGGGGGAGGCTGGCTCTGTGGTGCCCGGGATGGAACTCTGGTCCCTGTGCTTGCCTAAGCAGGGGCTTTAGTCCAGTGAGCTGTCTGGCCAGCCCTGTGGTTTTTTGTTGGTTTGTTTTTGCAATATGAAATTTATTACTAATGTTTTTCATCGTCAAAATTTATGATCTTGGTCTTTCCTTCTTGCCTTTGTGGACAGCCAAAAGAGAGACACTGGCTGCTTTAACAACCTTAAAGCAGACTCCAGGGATGTCACCAACGGCATGACCTTTTCGACTAAATCCAGCAACCAGAACTTCATCATTGTCCTCAATGAAGTTTACGCACCCATCATTGGGGGCAAAAGCTGTGATTTTCCTGCTGTTCTTCACCAGCTGGACTCTGATGCACTTCCTGATGGCAGAACTGGGCTGTTTGGCTTCCACCCCGACTTTTTCCAGCACGATCCCCATTGCATGAGAAGCACCCCAACCCCCACCCCCAACCCCTGAAGGGGTTGGCCTGCAGGGCTGTGCCCAGATGGGCCTTCTTGGACTGCCTGTTGCGCCACTTCTGGTCCCACTGGTGACTGCCGAGCTTCCGGGCCGTATGGAGGCCGTGCCACTTGCTCCTTTTCTCTGCATATTGTACAAGCAAATGCAGGCCCCCTTACCTGCTCCCCTCCTCCCAGCTCATGGCACTCACCCACTTCTACCATTTTTATAGCCACTCCTACTCAAGCCACTCCTTTCCTCATGAATGAATTATATCCAGGTTCAGCCTTGGATCGAGGCCTTTGTTCCAGACAGCCATCACCACGACTGGACTTAGGACCCTTTGGCTCCCCATAACTACAGATAGGCCTTAGTGTCTCTATTCTCACTGTTGGTTGCACTGGGTCTGGTAGATGGCGTTGACTTGACGGCATTCCAATAACGTACCCGTGGGATTGCAAATATAAACTTCCCGGACTGAGCGGAGGACCAAGAAGGCTCTTATAACTAATAATATTGATGCACCTTACCATGAAATCAAGCAAGATGGAACTGGAAAAGTACCCTTCAAGTTTAAAGATCTGAGTGATCTCAAGAAACAGCCTTTCTTGCCTATGGAAGTTGGTGTCTATATTGGGCACTTGGAAGATTTACTAGGAAATTCAGGAGATTCACATGATGTTAAAAGATAAAATTAGTAAAGACTAATCTAATTTCAATAAAATTAAATGCAAAGCATACTTCAAATGGCTCAAGCTGATGCACAAGTAAGTAAATGGCCTGCTAGAAGAGTCTGCTACTTTTCAATATGGACAGCAAAATCAACTACTTAACAAACGAAAAAATAACAGTTCCCAGTATCTAATAAAAAAGTATACTACACAGGAAAACTGGGAAGTTGGTGCCAGTAATCAGAAGACAGTCAGTCAACAGAAATAAATCCAAAACCAAAGTGATAAAGAAATAGTAAAATAGCAGATGGGGATTCCAAAATCAGTTATTAAAATCATGTCCCTGGGTGACACACACTTGGGACCCCCGTCCTGTCCCTCTCTTGGACAGGAGCCTTCTTTCTCTCAATAAATATGTTCTGCTCATTAAAAAAAAAATCATGTCCATGTATTTAAAGAAAAATGAATATAATGAGAATTCAAAAATAGAAAAAATAAGCAATCATATCAAAGTACTTTTTCATTAAATACTTTCAAGAAATTCCAGCTGTATAGTCCCTTTCCAATAAAAAAGTTTGTTCACAGAGCTTTCTACTTTTGTCTCAAAGAATAGAATTATTTTTAAAATTACCTCGGGGTGCATATTAAGATGTCCTTGCCCAGTGCATGGGCAGGGATAATCGTGATGGAATTCCATATGCTCCTCTGACCTGGGTTGTTGATAGAAATTGGACGCCTTCCTGGTTTCTGAGTCCAGAGCAGCTGGCCAGGGCTGTGGGGACACACGGGCCATGTGTTCTCCAGGACAGGACGGTGCTTCAGGTCAAGCTACCTGATGGGTCCTTCTGCACCTGAGGTCTAGCCTCACGGGTTCCTCTCTGGTACAGGCTCTCCTGTCTGCTGTCCTTGTTACCGTTTGCTCTCTTTAACTACCCGCTTGGGAGACTCCAAAGCACTTTGTAAGATACACTTTTAAGATTTTACTTACAATGGAAAGAGAAGAGGCTGGGGAGATAGCTCAGTAGAATGAGTGCTTGCCTGGCAAGTTCAAGGGCCTGAGTTCAATCTCCAGTTCCAGAAAAGAAAAAAAAAAATTAAAAAAGTGCTCGCCTGGAAAGAGAAATGTTATCTAAAAGGAAAACATTAAAGTTCAGGAACTCAATTAAAATATTTGTGAGAATGTTTTTCTTACATGTATCAATATCTTTATTAATTATCAAGCAACTTAGGGTTAACAGAGAAGGACTGAATCTTCTTACTAGCTGTCAATCCCCACCTGAGAGTTAGAGATTTCCTCTAAAGATATTAACATCGATTTTAAAGTTAAATTTTCCAATTTCAAATGTCCTACCTATATTATCAGTTTTTCCAAGTTTATTCCCATGGTGAGAACTCATAAGTCCATATTTCTTCAGTCCACAAATGACTGTAGTTCCTAAAATGGTACTACAGGATGAACAGCTATAATGCAAAAATCCAAAATTCAAATGTTTCAAAATCCAACATTTTGTGGTACCAACACGCTACCATAAGTGCAAAATTCCACAGCTGGCCTTATGTGATTTCACAGTCAAGACAGGTACACAACAAATATTCTCTTATATTGGTTGTGGTGCCATGTGCCTATAATCCTAGTGCTTGGGAGGCTGAAAACAGGAGGATCACTACGAGCCCGATCTAGTTCAGGGGAGACCCTGAACTACACACGTTTTTATAAAAGATATAAAATTACCTTCAGGCTACGTATATAAGGTGTGTATGAAACATCAGTGAATTTCACATTTAGTCTCAGGTCTGATGCCCAAGATTTTTCATGTTATGAATATTCCAGAATCCAAAGAAACATTGAAGTCTGAAGCACTTCTGGATCCAAGGACTTCAAGTAAGGGATATTCAGTCTACACCAAGCTTATACTTTAAAATTCTAGTCTACTGAACATATTTCTACTTAGAATCTTAAGCCGAAATCTCTTTTATTTTGGTGCTGCCCCACAGCAGAATGGGACTCCGAGATCATGTTTTTAGCTACTCCCGAGATGGCAGAAAATAAAAGCATGGCTTTTAGATGAGGGCATCGAGCTGCCATGCTCACATTTGTGCCAGCTGGCCACCTGCTGAAGGACCAGCAGAGAGCCCTGGGACAAACTACATCCTGCCCTGCCACGTCCCACGTCAAACAGACAGTCTCTGTCAGACATCTTCCCCTGTTTAAGCTACTTCATTAAAGAGAAAACCTCTCTACTTATCAGTTTGCTTTTTAACATCTACCAAATTAAAAACTAAATTACCATTAACACAGTATCTTTCCATCATCTGTTGTTTTAAGAGATGAACAACTCCTTGTAATATGGTCCATTTTTGGCCTCACAAACACAGAAATCTAAAAGGAGAAATGACCAAAATAAAAACAAAATGATTTAAGTATTTTCATTACCATTTCTATTCATGTTATACCAAGATACTCAGTTTTCAAACTCTCATTGGACTTTGTTTTTCATCTACCTTAGTTCTTCATTTCATCCTCAAGGACTGGTCTCCACTACAGGAGGAAGATTGAAGAGGAAAAGAAAAGCTGGGTACCAGGACACTGGCAGTGGCCAATGCTAAGTCCCTAGGATCACGGTCACATCTGAAAATATCTCATTAACCACCCAGGTGAAAGATCATCTTCCATCATCGTCTAAAATTTGTAAAGTATCTCCAAAGGAATCGTTCACTGCTTTGACAGCAAATAGCCCAAGCAGTAAATCAAAGGGACAAACCAGCCTTTAGTGGCTTGTTAGAGCACTTCGTGAAGTGAGCATAGCCATTCGCCATACGCTAGGCTTTCTTTCATACTCCAATAAGAAACGGGTATGAGGGTGTAGTGCTTTTGCAGCCCAGCTTTTCAGATCAAATGCAGAACGGCCATTGAGTAAAGAATGACCCACCGAGCATAGCTAGGAAACAAGTCCCAGCTCTGGTTTCCCAAACAACAGGCGAGAACTCAGTCTGTTGTGTTTGTGACCCGAGTCAAGTTGCTCAGCGCATACAATGCACATACCCACCCACCGAGGGTTTCTTGGCTGGAAGACAGACGGAAAGCCTTGTTCAGATGACATCCCTAGCCTGCAGCCATCGGGATCCAACACAACACTCTAATAAAAATGAGCTAGAGCATAAATGCGTTACAAAGATAGTATTGCTACATATTAATATTTTTAAAATTTTAAAAAATCTATTTATTTAATTATTTGGTACAGGATCTCACTAGACAGCTCATAGTGATCCTCCTGTCTCAGCCTCCCCACCCCTGGGCTTATAGGTGTGCACCACCACGCTGTTTTTGTTGGTGGCTGGCACAGCATGCAGTATTGGGGTTTATTATGGGTCACTGAGCATAGGAACCAGATAGACCATACTGGAATTTGAATAGAGCCAGTTCCCACCACAGGAGAAGACTGGACAGCCCCAGGCTCTAACGCAAGGAGTTTTAAGCCAGAATTACATCCTGTTTGGTAAGCAACTTTATATCTAGCATAGAACAGCAAAAACCCACATTCAAACTGTAACTAAGGAGTTTTTCACAGTTTAGCAACAAGCAACATGTTTTCACAAGATATCTTAAACTGACTATGTTTACAGGAAAAGGTTAGGGAGGGAGTTTGTTTCAGCTAGCTGCCTTGACAAGAAACAGTTACTCACTGCTGAAGAGCCTTGAGCAGAGAGTGAGAACATATTCCTTAGAGTGGATAACAGGAAGCACCAGGATCCTCCTAGTAACTTCCCACAGTTGTAGCACAAAATTAGGTTAAGCCGTTACTTAGACCACTGAGCTATCTCCCCAGCCCATATATTCATATTTTTAGATGAGAAAAAGTGTTTCTCAGTTAAGAAACTATACCAAGAGTGGTCAGCCTAACATGTGACTTTTGGTATGTTCCTTAACTATCTTAAGTCTTTTTATTTTTATTTTTGTTGTTTGGGGCATTGAAGCCAGGCCCCTTCCATGGAGCTACATCCTTAACCCTTTCTATTTTTTGAGACGGGGTCTTACTAGGTCACCAAGTTGCCCACCCTGGGCTTGTACTTGTAGTCTTCCTGCCTCTGCCTCCCAGAATGCCAGCTTTACAAGTGGGTACCATGAGTCCTGACCCATAGCCTTGATTCATCATGTTTATAATGTGCATTTTGGACTCAGTGATTTTAAAAAGTAGGATTCAAAATATGCTGGAGTATGTGTGTTACAGAACCTAGCACTCACTGTTCTGAAGGAACACACACGTTTCATGAGATTTGCCAAGGGTCCCAGGATTAACGAAAGGTGAAGCATCATCTCAGCCTGCGCAGATTGTCAGTAGCAATGGAAAATCACACTGAGAATATTCGAAGTCCTGAGCTGGAGCAGACACATCATGGGAGGACTTCTTCTGCTGGGAACAAGACGCCCTTCTCATGCAGATGAAGCCCAACAAAGAAGGCGAGGTCACAGCATGCACAGCGCAATATAACCTTTTGGCTCAAATCACTATGCGCCAGTAAATCATGGATTAATGTGGTTCTGAAAATCATGCAAATTCTCGTGCATTAATGAAACGTCCTACTGGGTGACATTCATAGGGAGAGATTTAGCTACATTCTTCCTAAGGCAAACAAGGCCGGGAAGAAGAGCCCTCAGACCTAAACTGACGCGACAGCTAACTTCCTGGTTTATAGCCTCGGTTCACGGTGCTGTTTTGATTTAGACTTGATCTCATGCAAATAGCAACTGTGCAGCCCGCACTCTCTATAACTCCTTCCTGCTCACTCTTCCGCATCCCACTGCCAAGAAGGAAAAGCCCTTCCCAGGAATGCAACTGGCACAAGCAGGGACTTCCTGTAGGCCGTCACTGTACAGCATTCTTAGCAGTGCAACAGTGCTGTGATAGGCTAGGTGCCTCATAATCCTTTGTGGAATGAATGTTAATATTACAGTTTTCATCATGTTCTAGGAGTCCTGACCCTTCTTTTCTGAACCTAAATGGCTTTAGTGTTTTGAACTTTATTGTCTCAATCTTTGGCATCCTAATTTGTTAAAGTGAAATCAACTGTGTACCTAATTTATAAACCCCAGGTGGGACTGAGACTGTTGACTTGAGGGTTGTCATCACCCTTGGGCAACGTTCTAACTACTAAAGTGTATCACGCAGCTCCAGTTAACACTGATACCCTAACCCTGGACAATTATGAGGCATTGTTCTCTGCTTCGGGCACTTTCATCCATCTTACCGTATCATAGCTGCAACACAAAACCCATGAGTATGGCTAGTTACAAAACTCTCCTATATACAAAATAGCAGCAGCAGCAGTAGCAATAACAGAAACAATACCACCACTGACATTTCCATTAAAGATGGCCATTCAGGAATGAATTTGGTGAATTAAATGAAAGGTCTATTATCTGAGCTTGGTGCCTTTGGACAACATATGCCATTGGACTTTTAGCAAGCAAAATACTTTTACAACCTAAATTCACACACAATGAAGGGGACCAGGGATATGGTTCTGTAGTACCGTACTACCGAACGGCTTAGGGAGGCTAAAAGACAACAACTATATCACCACTAAATCCTCTTTTCTTTTCACCTTCTGTTTTAGTTACTATTCTGTCATTGCTGGGACAAATGCCTGCCACACAAGCTTAGGGGAGGAAAGGTTTATTTAGCTCACAGTTCCTGGAGGTTTCAAGACACTGCCCCCTGCTTTATAGGGATGGAGGAGGGGCTGGGGCGCTGCCATGTCCAGGATGATCTGCTCCATACCTCTGCGCAAAACCGCTGCCTTGGTTGGGCAGGGCGTTGCCTCTGGGGCTGGCCAGATAGCTCAGCATACTAAAATGCCTGCTTAGGCAGATGCAGGGACCAGGTATGATCCCTGGCATGTTGTGCCAGCCCAGCCCCTGGGGCACACTGACGTGAGACTGAGACCAGGTGTGGTGGCCCAAGTGCCCGTAATCCTAGTGTTTGGGAAGCTGAAAACAGGATCACTATGAGTCTGATCTGTGCAGTGAGACCCTGTAGATCCTGTACTAAACACATTAAAAAAGAAAAAAGAACATTGATTCTCATGCCTGGAGCCCAACATAACTGAATGAACTAAGTATGTAAAGAGGCTCCAGCCCTCTTAAAATACAAACACTCTTAGTGAGCAAGATGAAATAACACACCTTCCATCTAACACTTTCAATGTCATGTAAAAT
>PVKN010010467.1:0-22611 GCA_004027915.1 Capromys pilorides
TGCTGCTTCCAGACCCTGTTTACCCTGTCGTCCAGAAGTCACCTGGAGAGACACCTTGTCTTTGTCCTGTAGATAGTCACCTCAGTTCTTCCTGGTCCACTTACCTCTCTAAGAGTGGACTGTCTCTGTGATGTCTGGACTGAGTGTCCGGGGTCACTGTGAGGTCTCTGGGAATCTGACATGCTGTGAGGATGTTGTTTTAATTACTTTTCTGTCCTTGCTGAGACAAAATACCCAGTGTCTGAACTGAAGAGAGAAGGGTTTATTTAGCTCACAGTTTCACTGGAGGTTTCAGTCCATAATCAGCTGGTTCCCTGCAGGTTGGCACATGGCACAGGGGTGACAGTTCGTGGTGGTGGAAGACAGATAAAGCAGTAAGAGCAAAAAGAGAGACGAGCCTCTTTCCTTCGCTTATATTGTATGCAGGCTGCCTGCCCCAGGGCAGGTAGCGCTCACACCCATAATCCCAGCATTGGATTGGGATTACCAATCACAAACTCTAGAAGCCCACCCCATGACTACATAAATGCTGTGGGAGTCCCAGGCCATCTACCAGGATCCTGAACATTCCAGCCCCTGGGGCCAAAGCCCTTCACATTCTGGGGCTCCCTAGAGGACCTCTCTCTGGGACCCACTACCTTCTGGCATGTGCCTCTTTTCCTGGAACTCTGTTAAAGGCTTGACTGCTTTAATACACATGTAAAGAATGTCACTGTCAGGGGCCAGCAAGATAGTTCAGTGGTCTAAAGCACTTCCTTAAGGCAAGCTTAGGCAAAGCTCAGGGACCTCAGTTTGATCCCCCACACCACATACTGTACCAGCCCCATCTCCAGGGTGGGCCGAGCCAGCTACAAAAAAAAAAAAGTCAATGTCACTGCAGCATGGCCATGTCTGGCAGGGGCAAGATAGACTGGCCCTTCTGAATGAGCTGCTCTGTGGCTGGGAGGGAAAAGGGAGCCCTTCCACCATCCAGAGCCTTTGAGAAGAGCTGCATTGGACCCACTCCTGCCGCCCTCTTCCCAAGACCATCTGGTGCTTCTGCCCATGGTGCCCAGTTCCACAGACTGTGTGCCAAACTCACCCCTGTGTCAGCAGAGCCAGGGATGACACCTGTCCACAAGCAGCGTCCCGCCCACCCAGCAGATCAGCACTGGACAGCGGGTGCCCCGTGATGGTGCCACAGCATCGAGCAGAGCCATGGCCCTGTCAGCACTCTGGTCAGTGACGCCCCTGTGATCTCACACTCCCAGATTCAGCCTTGCATGTCCTGAGGCCCAGAGATGACACTTCTCATTGGAAACCTTGGGCCACCCCCCTGTTGGGAGGCCTGCTGCCCTCGGGAGCAGCACAGACAGCTCAGCAGGTCAGCCTGGAGGATGGGAAGGCAGCGTGCAGGCTTCTGGAGGCATAACCTGATTTTGCAGTGTGAGGTGCGGTGTCCTCGTTTTGACTCTGCAGCCCTGGCTGTGGGCCAGACGCAGCAGACGCGCCGGGCATTCCCACAGTGTGTGGCCCCACATGCACCTGGCTCCTCATCTCAAAACTCAGGTGTTTTTGTTTTAGAAACCGAAGGCAGAATGCGAGTGAGCATCTTCAAGGAAGGTGACTGGGCGAGCCTGGTGGATGGGGCTAAGCTGTAGAGGGCGCTGTCTGTGCCACGGATCCTATGTGCATGACTCTGTAGGTGGTGGATGTAACTCCTGACCTGTGTATGGATTTTTAACAGTTGCCCTGGATTGAACTGAATAAACCAGTAAAGCTCTTCTAAGCTCTCTGTGCTCTTGGTGGGACTTGTGGGTAGATGGGTCCTTTGCCTTCAGCTACATCCCACTTTGTTTCTTAGTAATACAGGGTCTCAGAATGTTGCCAGAGCAGGACTTGAACTTGCGGTCTCCTCCAGCCTCCCTCCGCACTGGGAGTACAGACATGCACCACTGTGCTGGGCTCAGGAACAGCAGCCCATCTTGGGTTAAGATGTGGCTGGTGAGATAGCTCAGCAGTCTAAAGCACCTGCTTAGGCAACTGCAGAGACTGAGGTTCGATCCCAGCACCACATGCCGTGCCAGCCCCACCCTCAAGGGCAGGCTGAGCCAGCCATAACATAAATAAATAAATAAAGTTGTTTAAAAAAAAAAAAAAAGATGTGGCTATGGGAAGGGCCGGCCAGATAGCTCAGTGGACTAAAGCGCCCGTTTAGGCAGAGTGCAGTGGCTGGGGTTTAGTCGCCCAGAGTGCCATGCCAGCCCCACCCCTGGGGCATGCTGATGCTGCAGTTGACACTGGGTATGGTAGGGCGTGCCTGTAATCCCAGCACTTGGGAGGCTGAAAACAAGAGAATCACTACGAGTCCCATCTACATAGTAAGACCCTGTGCACCCTGTCTTAAATTCATAAAAAGTAGAAAATAAACAATGATGTGGCTGTGGGAGACGGCAGGTCTTACCGGCTGCGTGCAGCTGTGGGGACCGGCGCCTCGCCTGTCACTTAGGCGCTCATCTGCTGCAGTGTGTTCTGCAGAGCTGTAGGCTGGGCCATGGGGCCTGTTGGGCAAGCATGAGCTTCTTTACTGCTTGGATCCCTGAGCCCTGCTGCCCCCTTGGCACAGGTTACAGGCGCTGCCCAGTCTGCTGGACAGAAGTTCTCCCAAGGCCCCGCTGACATCTCAGAGCCCAGTGGGGGACCCGAATCCAGTGATGACAAAGTGCTCTCCATCCTCGCGCTCCCAGAGAGGGACACGGACAGCAGTCAGTGGCCATAGAGCCCATGCCCACCTGCCAGCTACCTCTCACAGGGTCATTTTTTTTTTTTTACAGAATCTTGATCAATAGCAGAGTCCTGCCTCAGCTTCCTGAGTGCTGGGGTTACAGGCATATTCTGCCACTCCCAGCCAGCTCTCACGGGGGCCTTTGCAGGATTTAGCTTGGCCGGTGGCTGGGAAGCTGCTTTGCAGACGGCGCCTGAGCACTCTCAGAAGTTTCCAAGGACTTACAGAGCACGTTGCTCAGGACTCTTTCCGGGGAGTGTGACGCAGCCCCCCCCCCTCCCCCCAGGGCCCTAAGGCAGACAGCACTCAGCTGAGTATATTTTGTCTCATGAACCATAAGAAAGAGGTCCAGCCACGCTTCTCCCTACCTGTCTGATGGAGGTGACCAGGGCAGCCACCTTTTGCAGGTAAGCGCCCCCCACACACAAGTGCCACCAAAGAAGCAACCTCAAGGCATCTTAGGAGGGGAAAAGCACTTTTCCTACTTTATTTTTTGTCTTTTTGAGACAAGAATCTCGCTATGCAGTTAAGACTGACCTTGAGCTCACTTTTGTAGCCCAGGCTGGTCTCGAACTCACACTGATCCTCCTGCCTCAGCCTCCCAAGTGCTGGGATTACAGGTGTGCACCACCACGCCTGGCTCCTTTTTTCCCACTTTAAACAGGATGAGGGTAGGCAATGGGACCAAGCTGCCCATCACACCCCCCCACCCTAAGGTCAAGCATGTCCCAGGCCACGCCAGCTCAGGAGTTGCCACCACCTGAAGCCTGAACTTTAGATCTGCCACCAGTCTTGCTTTCCAGCCCTGCACCCTCCCCAGGCCCACGCTCTCCCTAGCTCCTGGGCCTGACTGGTGAGTGTCTGGAGACCCTGAGATGGGTAAAGGCAAATGTCACTTCACACATGTACCAGCATTTTGAAAGTGCAATTGTTACTCTTGCTAAAGTGTAACAGGTTAACCCAAACAGTAGGATAGGTCCAAGGGGCAGGACCCTGTGCGTGGTCCCATCCAAACCAGCTCTGTACAAGGCTCACACTACCCATGGCATCAGGGTCAGATGCCTTCCACCAAAACCTAACAAGGGGAAGACCTGGACACCTCTGGCCAGTCTGGCACATCCTGTCCCCAGGAGAGCAGTTCACGCAGGTCTCCCTTGGAAAGAGCATGAGAGCTGCAGGAGCTCATGTCCTAGGTCCTGTTGCCTCCCCCCGGGCTGGAACTCGGCCGACAGCTCCCGAAAGGTAGCACAGACACGCCGGGCCGTGATGTGTCTGCGGTGGATGGCATGAGTCCATTGGTGCCGCGCTGCCCCAGTCAGCACCAGCAGGGAGCAGCGGGGGACAGGGATGGCCACCTCAACATCCTGGCACAAGACAGACCGGGTGGGAGTGCTGACGCTGTCCATACAGTCCTTGAGGCCGGTGGGAGGAGCCAAACTGAGTAGCAGGGTGTCGGGTGCCTCCCGGGACATGGACATCATGGTGGGGGACAGGAGGTTGAGGCTCACCAGCCGCTCGCCCCACAGCCAAGCATCATCCAGGTGGGGATCAATGGCAGAGCCACGCGCAGGGCTGTAGTCCAGGTTACACTGTTCGACGGGCTGGAAGTCTTTCAGGCTGGGGTAGAGGCCCATCCTCCGCACCACCTCTCGGCTAAAACTGGGCAGGCCCCGGAAGCCCGCCATCTTCAGCTTCTGCTTCCGGAAGTTGACTCTGGGGCCGTAGTCCTGTGATGAGGACAGAAAGGGAGTGGTGAGGTGTCTGAGTTCAGCCAGTGAAATTCAGTCAGAAAGAGGAAAGCATGCACAAGTCCGACCCCATATTCCGACCTCCTTCTAGAAGGAGGCAGGTACAGGGGTGGGGGGGTAGAAATGAAGGCAAACAGCACTGGCAGAAAATGCTGAGGAAAAGATGAAGGAAGGAGAATGTGGTGGATGGGGGGTGTCCTACCCCACACCCCAGCAGGCAAAGCAGGAGAGAGGGTCTACATGTGGGGAGTGTGCTCCGGTATGCGACAACCGCAAGGAGCAGGACCTGGTGGCAAGGCCACGCCCAGGCAGCAGCATCCAGCAGGTCAACACCAAAGTCGGCTGAGGCCTGGAACCACAGGGAGGGGGGCCTGAAACCTGCAGCTCCTCCCCTGCACATGCGCCCTGTGCATGTGCAAACCCTGTATACAGATGTTTCCAGCTGCATTATTCACAATAGCCAAAAAACCCTAAGCCAGGTGTGGTAACACGTATCATTTTAGTCCCAGCACTTTGCGATGCCTGAGGCAGAAGGATTAAGTTCTTCAAGCCTAGCCTGGGCAAGTTAGGTGGAGATATAGCTCCGTGGAAAGGCCCTGAGTCACTCCCCAGTACTGGAAAGAAAAAAGGTACCATGATCTGACAGGGGTCACCCAGGATATAAGAGTAGCCAGGGGTGCTGCAGAAGCCCACAAGGTCCCCAGGTGGTCATAGGTCTCTGTGGTGGCAGCTGTGAGGGTGACATGCACACTGTTGGGACATGTTCTGCAAGAAGAGCTGACAGGAATTACCAATGGCAGCTTGGAGGCTCAGCCACAGGGACAAAGCTGGAAACACCTCTGGTTTCTGGCCCAGGAAGAAAGGAAATGTGGGCAAGACCTGGTGCCAGTCTGGGCTTCAGAGGGCCACATTAGCTGTAGGTTTGGGGCAAGTTAATGAAGAGGGAGGGGAGGAGAGAGATGGAGGCATGGGACTGATCTCAAAGGAGCAGAAGCAGCAGGCAGCATCTGCTAGGAGGTGACAGACAGCGCACGAGGAGGAGGGGATAAGGGGACCATGTCCTCAGCACTGCACCAATACAAAAGGAGCTGCCAGCAGGTAGCTGGGGAGGCCTCCTGAGGCAGAGCAGGAGGGAACCTTCCAGCTGGCTGAATATCACTGGGGCTGTGACACAAAACCCAGGGCTCAAGGGGCAGGGTAAGGGGTGGCGGGGACTGCCATGCAGGGAGGTTGGATGAGTGGAGGTGAGGTGGGTGGGTAGGGAGGAGCGGAAGTGAGAAGGTCCCAAGTCCTGTGGAGGCTGGGACGAGGAAAGGAGTGAGCAAACAGCAGTGGATGCTGAGAAGGACCAGGAGGGACGCCAGTTCCTGGAGAGAACAGGAACATGCAAGAGGATGAGGGACACGACAGGGAGAGAATGGAGAAGGCTGTCGTGTGGCAGCCTCCAGCGGCCGTGGAGGACAGGATCTCTGTCTAGACCCCGCCTGCCACTGAGCCCGCTATGGAGCGGGGTATGGAGAACCGGTAGCTGTGCCGGGGAGGTGCTCACTGGACACAGCCCTTAGTGACCCTGGCTGTTCATGCCCCACTGGGACCCTCAGGTGGCTGCAGAGCAGGTAACTGAGGGCACTGCAGCATCACAGTCCCACAGGCCATCATACCTGCTTTTATTTATTTATTTTATTTTTCTGTATTTGGGTCAGGGTCTCATTACACAGATAGGACTCGTAGTGATTCTCCTGTTTACAGCCTCCCAAGTGCTGGGATTACAGGCTCGTGCCACCATGCCCAGGATCAATCTGGGTCTCAGTGTGCCTTGGGGGCAGGGCCAGCACGGCATGCCTCCAACTGAACCCTGGCTACTGGGCTCTGCCTAAGCAAGCGCTTTAGTTTGCTGAGCTAGCAGGCCGGCCCTCATACCTGCTTCTTGCGGCCAGACTGAGACAGCTTCCAAGGGTCCTGGTCCATTAAGCGTACCATCTCAGCCTCTTCCTCCGGGGTCACAAAATTCTCTATTAGTGTCACTCCCGGAAAGGGGAAGGCCCAGCCTTCAAAGTCAGAATCTTCAGCCCCCACAGCCCAACCTGTGTCCACACAGTAAAGGAAGTGGTGTGTTTTCTGCAAAAGAGAAACCGGTCCCACACAGCATCTCAGAGGAGGTTTCAGTGGCAACTCTATCCCTGGCAGCCACTTGGGAAGGCAGTTGTCTGGGGGAGGCGGGAGCTGCCGGGGGAAGCCTGCGGTCCCCTAGGGCTGCTGTGAACTCTCACTCATTGTCTTCCCTCCTCAACGCTGTCGTCCCTCCCCACTTCACAGTAGAGGCTCAGCGAAGCTGAGGAACCCCTCCCAGAGGGACCGCCTTGTCAGCTGCACAGGGCCTGGCTACTCCTCTAGTCAGGCTCTTCTAAGGGACCCTGTGTCCCTGAGGGCTGGGTTGGGTAGGCCGTGACAGCCAGATCTCAACAGACCCTGCCGCTGTCTCCTTTTTTGTTTTATACCCATCACTGCCACTCCCATGACACCAATCTTCTACACTCCTAATTCTGTCCCAACATCTGCTTTCAGGAGGCTCCAGATTGATCCAGTGCCCTGCCTTCCTGGTGCCTTGCATCCCCAATCTCCTGAGGTCCTTGCTCACTGCATCTCAGTTTCCCAGGCCTGAGCCCGTCACCTCTGAGAGGGTCAGGAGGGGTTTTTCCAAATTCTCTGGCTTCCCTAAGCCATAGTGCACTTCTCTGGGTCCTCTATCCAGATGTGGGGTTTGGATAAAGATTCTGCTCCCACCATCCCTACCCAACGCTGAAGAGCAGGCCACATCTACCCAGGGCTCTGGAAGCCCCCACCTGGAAGTCTGGAGACCGAGCAAGAGGGTCTGCCGTCTGCCCCCTGTCCCTGCTTTGCTCTCAGCTGGGCCCTCACCTTCAGCTCCTGAACACCCTGCCTGTACTCACTGCTGTCCTAGTGGGAAGACCACTTCCTCCTCCACTACACAGCCCAGCAGCCAGCTCTCCCCGCCTACACCTGGCTCTCCTTATGCACTCCATGTGTTTCTGCTCTGCTACCACCCCTGAGGCCCAGTGGTACTCATGGGTCTCCCCCAACCCAGGAAAGTCACAAAACCATTCCACACTTGCCTCCTTCCTCTGTGGCCAGCCCCTCCGAAGTGCTGTCATAAAGGCTATTTTAAAGGTAATGAAAATCATATATTTCTGTATTTCTAACACCACTATACTTCTAAACACTGTTCAAGGATGAAACTGGGAAGCACAGCCAATTTTCATGATTGGAAAGGTAAAGAACTGAACAAGCCTTGAACTCCCTATTAAACATGCTCCATTCCCCTAGCACCTGCTATCCATTCATTCTATTTTTTGTCCCTGTGATTCTGACTATATTAGGAACTTTATATAAAAGGAATTGCACAGTATCTGTCGTTTGGTGACTGGGTGACTGGCTTATTCCACTTGGGATCCTCAAGGTTTATGCACATTTAGCATGTGTCAGAATTTCCTTCTTTCGCAGGGGCCCCAGGCCTGTTGTGCCGGCCCTGTTGGGGAGATGGGGGCGGGGATCAGACAGAATTGAGACTGGGTGTACTAGCACACACCTGTTATCCTAGCACTAGGGAGGCTGTAAACGGGAGAATCACTAAAAGTCCAATCTAGTAGTGAGACCCTGAATACCCTGTAGATCCTTCCCTAAAATACAGAAAAAGACAGAATTTCCTTCTTTTTGAAGGCTGAATAATATAGCCCACTATATAACTACAAACTGCTTTTTAGTGAAAAGTATGTTTTGTTTGGTTGAGACAAGGTTTCCCTATCAGGCTGGCCTTGAACTTTCAGCAATCCACCTTCCTCAGCCTCCCAAGTGTTGGAATTACAGGCATGCATCACCATGTTCAGTTCTCCAAATGGTGCTCTGGGCCAGCATGCAGGGCTGGGAATCGAACTTGGGACCTTGCACTTTCAGGTACTTAAACCTTTGACCTATCTCCACGGCCCCCTTTGGGCACTTTTATCACAGACAGAGTTTTCCCATGGGCTTCCCACCCTGCACACCTTCACATCTGTGTTCATTTTCCCTACAACCTTTCTAAAATCCACATTTGACTTTGTAACACCTTTAAAATCCTCAGGAGCTCCCTGTGGCTTTCAAGACAAGTGCAGCTGGCTCAGTGGACACGCAGGCCCGCCAAGCTCAGGCCCCCTTGACTGCCCTAGCTTTATTTCCCTCACCAACAGCATACTTCTGCCTTCCAAGCAATGCACCTACCCCAGGCTTCCACCATAGGCCTGCCCAGTTCTCCTGTCTGCACTGTTTTTAAACGATTTCTGTACTGCCAAACCTGTGGGAAGGCTCAGGATCTTGTTCTTCTTCTTCTTTCTTCTTCTTCTTCTTTTTTTTTCCTTCTTCCCATTGTGTCCAGGCTGGGCTCAACCTAGCAATCCCCCAAAGTCGCTGGGATCTACAGACCTGCACTATCCTGCGGCCTCAAAGGCGTTTTTCATTCATTTATTTGCATGAAAGGCCTTCGGGCAACCTACGTGCTCGGCGCCCTCTACCCTTTCCATACGGTAGCTCTTCGTAGCAATGAAGACCCAATCAGACCTGAGGAGCCAAGCCGAGGTCTGGAACACATTCTCCCAAAGTCTCCCCAAAGGAGGGCTTTGGTTCGACTTGCCCACGTCCTAGCTGCTTCTCCACTCCCGAGATCCCTGCTCACAACCCTCACCCCGCAGCGTGTCCACTGTCAAGGTCCCTGACAGACTTCGATCCCGAGCGAGAATAGGGCCAAGCTGGGCCTCAGTTTCCTCATAGGAAGAACAGTTTGTGGTCGCGGTCCCTCTACCAGTCCTTACCTGCTGGGAGAGCTGCCAAGGCGGGTCAACCTGGCGCTGCTTCTCGCAAATCAGACAGGTCCGGATACCCTTACAGCCACACTCCTGGAAAATCTGAGAGGCCTCCGCTGTGGCCGCCTCAGCCGTCATCTTAGCCTCCCGGAGGCCAGACGCATGCCCTTGCGCGAGGCGTGACGGGACTTGTAGTCCATGTAGGTCCTGCGGCTTCTGCACCACTTCCTTCCGGTCGCAGCGGCCGCGGGACTGAGTGGTGCCGCCTGCTGAGCACTTCACCCGCGCTCGCGGGTGTCTGACGGTGGGCGGCGCGGGCTCCGCTGGACGTTGGTACGCCAACGAGCCGGCACTGAGACGCGCCTCTTCACCATGGGGCCTCTTACCGCGCGGCTGCTTATGGAGCGCGGGCTGCCCAAGACCGACCGGCTGGGGAAGATCCGGTGCCTGGAGTAAGTCTGGTGGGGGCCAGGATGTGTTAGTGGGGCTCCTCAGACCCCCGTCCTGGCCCGGGCCTCCTGTGGGGGAGAAAAGAAAGCGCCTCCTCACTGTCCCCCCATACCTCTCCTGCCTCCGAGAAATCTCTAATTTCTGGCGCCAGATGTCTGGTTAAGAGATGCGCGGGAACTTTGCCGCCCCACCTTAGGAGATTAGGACCCGAGGGGCCTTGCTTCTGCCGGGATCAGAGTATTCTAAGGGTCTGAGCAGCACAGAGGAGCCCTCCGGAGGATCAGCAAGTCTTCCGGAAGGCTCCGACGGTCCTGGGGTCTGAAGTAGTTACAAGAGGAGGCTCTGCGTGCAGAGGTAGCAGGTGAAAATGCGTTGCTGCAGCCTGGGAGGACTGGCTGGGCGGCGCAAGGCCTGGCTGCACCTTGAGCCCTCTGGCTCTGTTCCCCACCCCAGCCTGTCAGGAATGGAGCTGCTTTCGGAGCACCTGGACGCGAAGCTGCTGCGCCGCCTGACGCAGTTGCAGGAGCTTGACCTCTCCAACAACCAACTGGAGACACTACCAGCCAACCTGGGTCTGGTCAATCTTCGCATCCTCCGCTGCGCCAACAATCAGCTAGAAGACGTCATTGCCTTGTGCCAGTTTCCAAAACTAGAGGAGCTGAGCCTGGAAGGAAACCCCTTCCTGACAGTGAGTTTACCCCCTACCAGACCCATTTCCGGGCGAGGGCTCAGTGGGACTTAGGCTCCACTCTTCTTTCATCGCCCAGGTCAGCGACAACCTGAAGGTCTCCTTTCTGCTGCCCAAGCTGAGGAAGATCAACGGCAAGGATGCTTCCTCAACTTGCACCCAGGTGGAGAATCTGAACCGGGAGCTGATCAGCAGGGTAAGGGCAGGGGCTCTCCTGACAGTCCTCTTAGGTGTGCAGGTGGTATGGCAGGGACACTGATGCCAGGGCAGTTCAGATGTGTGTGGTCCTTCCGTCTGCCCAGCTATAGTAAAGAGGCTGTGCTCCGAAGAGGCTTCTAGTGGGTGGTAAAGCTCAGACGCCTGTGGCTGTGTAGAGAGGGCTAGATGGCCAGGATCTGTCTGGTCCTCCTCACTCCAGGTTACAGCTCACTGGGAGAAGTTCATGGCTGCCCTGGGCCCTGAAGAGAAGACTGAGAAAGTCCAGGCGGATTTTGTGAGATCTGCTGTTAGGCATGTGCACTATGGGCCCGAGTCCCTCAGCGAATTCACCCAGTGGCGGGTATGTCCCCACCCTGTTGTGCTAGAGCCATGTTCCTGCTCTTTGCTGGCTTCTGTGCTTCAGAGCCTCAGGGAGCAGTGGGGAGTGGGGTGGGTCAGGGAAGGTAGCTCTGTTGATTGGAATGGTCCTCTCCTAACTTGAGAGGCTCATGCTCCCTGTTACCAGGTGTCTGGGGAGGGGCTGGGGACTCCCAGAACTGTGCCCAGCTTTCTGAAGGCCTGGCTCACCCAGGTGCAGATAATCTCTGAGGAGTTGGCAGCTTCTGGTGGGACAAGGGTGAGTGATGCTGGCATTGCAGAGAAGCCTCGAGAAGTGGCAGCTGCCTCCAGGTCCAGGGTAAGTGTGGTTCTGTGTGGCTTCCTGAGTTCTATCTTGGCTTTGCTTGCCCATTGCAGCTGCTAAGAAGCAGGAAATCATCAATATGAGCTCAAAAGAAAACACCATGAGCTCGGGAGCTAGTTGACCCTACCTAAGTATTAGTTGCCTTACTGCTAACGTACCAAAATACCTGAGATAACCACCTTTTTTTTTTCTTGATCTTTTTGAGACAGGCCCTCACTATGTAGTTCAGGCTTGTCTTGAGCTCACTTTGTAGCCCAAGCTAGTCTCGAACTCATAACAATCCTCCTGCCTCAGCCTCCTAAGTGCTGGGATTGCAGGCAAGTGCCATGCCCAGCAAGTAACCAGTTTCTGCAGAAGAAAGATTGATTTTTGCTCACAATATCAGTTTGTGGTCGTTTGAGCCTGTGGTGGCACAGTATGTCCCAGCAGGTACATGTGGTAGAAGCAGACAGGAATGAGAGTAAGAGAAAAAAAAAAACAAAAAAAAACTGGGAGATAAAGGGACAAGGATCTCTTTAAGAGCACACCCCAGTGCCCTAGCTTCTTCCACTAGTGGCCCCACCTCCCACTAGTGCCACAGGCCCACAGCCATGCTTTTGGCATACAGGCCTTGGGAGACATTAAAGATCCAGACCTCAGCCGGGCGTGGCTGTAATCCCAGCACTTAGGAGGCTGAGGCAGGAAGATCAGTACGAGTTCAAGACCAGCCTGGACTACAAAGTGAGCTCAGGGCCAGCCTGAACTGAGACCCTGTCTCAAAAAAGACAAAAGTAAATAAATAAAATAAAAAATAAAGATCCAGACCTCAACAGTCAGCAGACTCCCTCCCTGACCCTGACCCAACCTTTGCCGTCTCCCTCTGATAGGAAAGAGTGTAACCTGCAATCTGGAAGAAGCCTCAGGCAAGGGTCCCATGCTTACAAGGCTCTCTCCACAGGTCAGGCTAACAGCCGTGAAGCGCCTGGACAGCTCGCCCCTCAGCTTCTCTCCCATCAAGCGAATGTGTGCCTCCCTGCCAGCCAAGGTGGAGGGCAGCCAGGTAAGCTGGTAGGTGGCAGTGAATGGGTCCTGCTGTGCCAGGAGCTGGACAGCCTTGACAGCCCCCATCCCTGTGCACCTACAGCCTGGCCTGCAGATGGAGCCCCTGCACTTCCTGCAGTGCCACAGCAGGAACAACAGCCCTCACGACCTGACGACCCAGCTGTGGGCCTGCGCCTTTGAGCCAGCCTGGGAGGAAGGTGCGCCTCGGGCCAGGTGGGCAGTGGGAGGGTGAAGACCTGGGGAAACCAGTCCGTACAGATGTTCTCAATAGGGCTTTGGGGATGCCATCTTGGATGGAAACAGAATCAGGATGTTGCAAAATTTAAAAAACCAGCCAATGAAATACAATAAAATGAAAGACCAGACAGACCAAGAGAGAGAAGATTTTATTTTAGGTGTGTACTAACTTAACAGACTTGTGTCCAAAGGGCTAAGCCCCGAACAAAGGAAGGGTTCCTGTTCTATATGTGTTACTGAGGGGGTTGGTCCCTCTAATAGCTCAAAACTTGTGGGTGGACAAGTTTATAGAAGTAAAAAACTGGCAATTTGTTAAGCTGTGACAGTTTTACAACTTAATATATTTTGGTGGCCTTACTCAAAACAGGATGTTGTGGGAACAAGAGGTTATAAAACTTTATTTATAGGGACAAAAGTTACTGTTTCATCTGTATTAGAACAAAAAACAGCCATAGGGAAGGAGGAATGTGGGGAAGCCACGTTTTTTGAAGTCCTTCTTCAAGGAGGCGGTCTAAAAAGTGTTACAGAACCACGAGTGATGGTAGCACATGTCTGTAACGCCAGCACTCTTGAGAGACTAAGGATAATCCTGTTTGAGTTTGTCTGAGCAGCTGAATGAGACCCTGGCTTAAATATAAATAAAAGGGGCCAGGCATGGTGGCACACACCTGTAATCCCAGCATTTGGGAAGCTAAGGCAGGAGGATTGATGTGAGTTTGATACCAACCTGGGCTACAGAAGTGAGCTCAACGGCAGCCTGAACTGTAGTGAGACCTTGTCTCAAAAAGACAAAAAATAAAAAAGTAAATAAAATAAACGAAAGGGACTGAAGATGTGGCTCAGTGTGAAGGTCCTGGGCCCAATGCCCAGCGCCACAAACATAACTGTGAGGCCAAAAGAAGGGATCTTGATGGGAAAGGTTTTCACATTGCTGGCCACTCACAACAGGGCATTCGGGGTCCACATCCCAGACGGTGGCCACATGTGGTGGGGAGGCTGTGTGTGTGATTGACTGCCAGACGGGTCTTGTCCTCCACAAGTACAAGGCTCCTGGGGAGGTAAGTGCCAGGGCCCTATTCCTGCAGATGGCAGACCCTTTTGTCATGACTTGTGATGTCGGGAATTTCAGGCCTGGCTCACATGTAGGCCAAGCTCCACACTGAGCCGCACCTCAACCCTCGGTGGCTGTGTGCTGGTGCTGGGCCCTCCCTTCTCAAGGCCTCGTTCTATGGGGCATTCATACTTGTAGCTCTGTTCTGTTGACCGCTCTTCCCACTGCTCCCCAGGAGTTCTTCTCCGTGGCCTGGACAGCCCTGATGGTAGTGACACAGGCTGGCCACAAGAAGCGCTGGAGTGTGCTGGCAGCAGCGGGCCTTCGAGGTCAAGTCCGCCTGCTACATGTGCGTGCCGGCTTCTGCTGCGGAGTCATCCGGGCCCACAAGAAAGCCATTGCCACTCTCTGCTTCAGCCCCACCCATGAGACCCACCTTTTCAGTAAGATACTCTCTTCCTTTGGGGCTTCCCCAGCACCCCAGGCCCGCTACTGGATGGGGTCTAGTGTCCCTTCACTGGGATGGTAGGGAGCTCAGGGCCACTGCGTTCAGCTCTGGCTTTGGTAGGACTTGATGTGGCTTTATGGTTGACTGACTGGGCTTGGGAGCCCAGCATTATCCCCAGTCCACCCTATTGCCTTACAATTTTACTGGCAGCCAGGACCACTCTGTTTGCAACCTGCGGGAGACACCCCTGGCCCCGCTAGCTGTGGTGAAGCCAAGGATACTGAACAAGCTGCAAAAGGCAGCTGCAGCGCTGGGCACATTAGCTCTAGCAGGATGGTGGGAACTGTAAGCCCGAGTCATGGCATCTTCCATTCTCACTCTGGGCCTGAGACCCAGGTCTCTACCTGAGATGTAACCTGCAGGAGAGAGTAGGGCCTCCTCAGGGCTGCTTCCCCCACAGCGGCCTCGTATGACAAGCGGATCATTCTCTGGGACATTGGCATGCCCAACCAGGACTATGAGTTCCAGGCCAGGTGAGGCTGGGGCAGGTCTGGGGTGGGTGGAGCTGCTGGGCAGGAAGGTGCCTGGGCTCCAGGACTTACGGTGGCCCCTCACCTCCTGGCAGTCAGCTCCTCATACTTGACTCTACCTCCATCCCCCTGCGCCTCTGCCCTGTCGCTTCCTGCCCTGATGCCCACCTGCTGGCTGGCTGTGAGGGCGGCTGCTGCTGCTGGGACATACGGCTGGATCAGCCTGAAAAGAGGAGGTGAGGCTGGTGGGGACCTGGTGGGCCACGGCCAGCAGCTGGGCAGTCAGCTCTTGGACTCCTAGCAGCATCGGAGACCATCTGGGCCTCTCCTCACCTTGAATGTCAGGCTTCACAAACCTTATGCCTTGACCAGCCAAGCCCAATGCTACTTCTGCGAGTCAGCCTGGGACATTCGTTGTGCTAGCCTAAGGTCCTCCCTCACCTATAGAGGAGGAGCGAGTTAGTGAAAGGCAGAGATGGAGTCTAAACAGGGAGGGGATGGAAAAATGGCCCGTGGAGGCTGTGTCTCAGCTGTACCACCCGTAGAGTCGCCAGGCTAGTGCTCAGCCCCTTATCCCTGTTCCTAGCATGTGGGTCCTTGCCCTCGTGGAACACAGGATGGTGGGTGAGACTGGCCATCAAACAGGAACAACTAAAATCCCACAGAGGATGACCTCAGCGGCAAAGGGAAAAGTGATGGACATTAAAGTGGTGGACCAAAGCACTCTAACGAGACATAGGTGGGCATGGATTCTCAGGCTGCTCCCAGGGAGCCTGTGCGCCAGTCACCTGGGCTAAGGAGGGGTTTGCTTACCCAGTGAGAGAACCAGGGGCCACATGTGGCCACAGCTGGCGATGTGAGGGTGTGGTTGCTTGGCCTGGGGCACGCCAGCCAACGTCAGATATCTTGTTATCCCAAGCACAAGTCACAGTTGGGTCCTGGCCGTGGCCGTGAACTCCCAACCAGCTGGTCCTGCCACACCTGGGCCTAACTTCTCCCTCCATGCCACATCTACCTGTCCCCAAGTCTCATGGCATCTTGTCTCAGATGTGTCTTCTCAGCCCCTCTGGTACCTTCCTCTCAGGCCCTCCATTAGGTGTTAGCCTGCCTTTGCAGCCCCAGGCTGCCTCTCCCAGACCCTGGGCAAGCCTAGATGTGACCACACAACAGCCACCTGTTCTGCTTGTTCTAGTGTGTGGCCAGGTGCCAATTCCCCTTCAAGGTAAGGCTGACCTCCAGAAATGCAGCTTTCGGTGGCATCTTCTACCTATCACCAGGGCAGTGCCCAGAACAGGTACCTTGCAGACCTGGAGGTGGCTACAGAGCACCCAGCCTCACCTTCTGCCATTGCAGGGGGTATGAGGTGCAGTTTGTCTTCTCAGAGGACTCCCAGGCATCGACAAGGAGAGTGGATGGGCTGGCGTTCGTGAATGATGATGTCGTGGGTGAGTGCACCCATCCTGGGGCACCCTGGCTTAAGACCCACAAGGGTTGCAACAGGAAGGTGGTACGGGCCCAGCAAGAACAAGTCTCTTCTCTCCACAGCCTCCAAGGGGAGCTGCCCAGGGACCATCTGCCTGTGGAGCTGGAGCCAGACGTGGCTACACCGGGGCAGCAAGTCCTCAGTGGCTGTGGTTGTCCTGGCTCAGCTGCAGTGGTCACCCACGGAGCTGGCCTACTTCTCACTCAGCACCTGCTCTGGTGAGCCTGCCCTTCCTGCTCCCACCCCTCAGCTCCACCGCTGTCCCGCCCTAAGCGCCCCCTCTGTCCTGCAGATCAAGGGATGGTGCTCTGCGGGGACGAAGAAGGCAGTGTGTGGATTTACGACATCAGACATATCCTGAAGCAGCCATCTCCTCCACCAGCAGCCCCACAGGCCCCCACGCAGGTAGTGTCCCCACATGGGTGCCTCCCAGGCTCGGGCTGGTATCTAAGAAACAGGAACCCAGCTCCCTCTCTTCCCCTCCAGATCCTTAAGTGGCCCCAGCCAATGGCTGGTGGCCAGCCAGTGACCAAGACCATGGTGAACATGGTGGTGGCCAACGCTGCCTTCACCTACCTCACAGCTCTGACAGACTCTAACATTGTAGCCATCTGGAGAAGATGTTAGCAGGACAAGACACCTGCCTCTGCAGGACCAGGGACACATTAATTTACTGTGTGGCAAATGATGGAGAGGTTTTTTATCAGTGAGTATTTTTATTAAATTTTCTGATGCGGCCAAGCAGCCTGTGGAGAACTGTGTGCTGTCCTTCAGGCCCATCCTGGCTCCTGCTGTACGTCAGGCAGACCTGGCTAAACTTCCAGAACAGAGCGTGGACAGGCTCTCGGGTCCCTTCTTTCCAGACCACCTCGCTGGCAGCCTCCAGGTTCCAGTCAGGGTGTCTGACAGGTTAGCTGCCTTCCTGGAACCCGACAGTCCACTTGCTGTGAAGTCACCTCTATCTCCTGCCACACTTGAGTAGAAAGATGAAACTGTACAGGACGCATCAGTGTCAGGGCTGGTTCACCAGAGGAGCCCTGAGGATTGCAGCTGGGCCTGGCTGCTGTCCCCCACAGTGTGCCTCAAGGTTCCAGCGGCAGCAGAGACTTGGCTCCCAGGCCACTCAACTTCTAGCTGCCTACTCAATCCCTTCTTGTTTGTCCTTGATGGCCACCTGTCAGACAGGAAAAAAAGACAAGTTAGCTGGGAGGGCCAGGACAAGGGTGTTGCAAACAGCTCCAGTGAGCCCTGCCCAGGGTCCACCAAGAAGTGGGTGCCAAACCACAGTGCCCCCAAGAGAGACTTGAGCAGAGCCAGCAGCAGGAAGGACCTTCAGCTGGCACTTTGTCCTCCAGTGCCTACTGCTGCTGCCCAAGTTAGGTGGGGCAAGGGGCCTGCCTCAGGTACATGTCACAGACACTGGGGAAGTCTCCAAGCTGTAGCTCTTTCCCACTCTGAACAGCTCTACACTCTGGCCTCCATGGTGGGACCTGATAGCCTCTAGACCAACACATGGAAGCCCACAGGCCCAGCA
Organism: Capromys pilorides; assembly: GCA_004027915.1. Taxonomy (NCBI): domain Eukaryota; kingdom Metazoa; phylum Chordata; class Mammalia; order Rodentia; family Capromyidae; genus Capromys; species Capromys pilorides. Next base: position 17,729 of record PVKN010010467.1, read on the forward strand.
AAGAAGAGCACCCTAAAAGAGCAGGAGGTGCCCTGGCCCATAGGGAGCACAAGGAGATCCTAGGCACTCAGCAGGATACCAGCTAGTGCAGCGGACAGCAGGCCGTGGCTCTGGCTCCCAGCCACACTATGGGGAGAGGCAGTCCCTTTGGTGTCACCACTGGCCATTTCCCACCTGTCCTCACATAAGCCACTGTCTTTGGTGGAAGGCTGCAAATGTCACAGCTCAGGTGTGCGGGCCAGTGTCTGCCCACCAGGCCCACATGGTGCTGTGCCTCACCCGGAACCGCTCCTCCAGAAGGGAGAGCTCACTGATGAGGTCGGTGATGGCATTGGTGAAGGCCTCCTGGGGGCTGTAGTCCGGAGTAGTCTGCACACGGATGATGATCTTGTGCTCCAAGGGGTGGGGGACTTTGTAGCCAGCAAACAGCACCTGTGGGTCCTTCAGCAACTGCCTGCAAGCCAGGGACAGGTGGTGTGAAGGGAGCCTTTGGCTCTGGCCCCAGCTCTTGACTTTCTGGCCAGGACTTTCCCCAAAGGTCTCAAGTATAAGACACCCAAGTCATAACATAACTCACCTTGCGTCTATGAGGTGTGAGGACTATAGCTATGAAATGGCTTCTGGTGACTGAGGCAGCCACAGGTCTGCCTCTATGCCCACACTCAGGAGAGAACACAGCCCCAGTCCGTCAGCACAGCCAACTTGGGAGGCAGCAGCCCAAGTAGCCAGTGAGATGCAGTGGAGTCCCTAGGCCTCACGCTGGCAGTGCCATCCACGCCCTGGGCAGGCCCGGCTCCATGAAGCACAGGGAGGTGGGGGGAGTGGAAGCCTTTCCTGTGTTCTGTGCCTTGGCCATAGTGGGGATAGTAGCACACAAGAGAGACCCCTGGCCAGGAAGGGTGACATGGGTCTGAAATTCCAGTACTCCAAAATGCTGAGGCAGGAGTATCACAAATTCAAGCCCATCCTGGGGAACTCCATAAAACCTTATCTCAAAGGCTTAGCTGGGGATCCATGCAGTGTAAAGGCCCTGGAATCTATCCCTAGTCCTATAAGAAAAGGGGGGGGGCTGTCTACATAAAAGGAAACATGGCTCAGAGCAGGCCCTGGATAAGCAGGGCATCCCATTAGCTTAGGCAGGGGGCGCCCAGAAGATGGGTATTCCCACAGCTGGGCACTGGGCACTGCTGCCCAAAGCCTCCAACATGGCATCCTAGGAAAGGCCCGCCTGACTTCTCTTCCCCAAATGCTTCTGCACCAGAGGGAAGTGCTGAGTCTTCATAGGAAATGACAAGTTTCAGCACGACACGCATGTCCCTGACCACTTAACCTAAATGAGCATTCACTGGTACAAAGGAAGACGTAATAGCCTGCGTCGAGTACCCACAGGGCACTGGATAACCTCAGAATGGACTTCAGCTTCCTTCCCTTGTTCTACAGAAGTCACAGTGACTGCCACAAACATTTCAGAGTGCCAGTCACTTGAGATCACTGTCCCTGGGGGGTGGGGGAGCTAACTGTGACACCTCATGCAGGCCTGCTTTCCCACGGCCTGCTGCACATTTGCTCACTTAATCGCGCAGATGAGCCTACAACACATGGAGCCCTACATGAGGAGAGAAGAGCTGACAGCATTTTGGAAAAACAGCTCTGGAACCGCACAATAGTGGAGCAAGCACGTCGCCTCGCTTAGACAGAAGAGAATCTCACAGGACTTGTGCCTGGCCTCTTAAAACACCCACTGAAGGCCTCTGACCTGGAACTTACGATTTAATGATGTTCCCTAAGGTGTGGTCTTCTTTGTTGATGGTGAACAGGCAGGCATTGGGTACCTTGGTGTCCTTGTTAATGGTGATCCTGGGAAGCAGCAAAGGCAACAGTTGACAGAGCTCCCCTGGTTACTCGGATACGAGGCTCAGCAGCCCCAGCGCTGGGGGCACGGCCAGCGCAGCACGTATACCAGAGATTGAACCCTGGTCCCTGTGCTTGCCTAAGCAGGCACTTTAGTCTGCTGAGCTATCTTGCCAGCCTCGAATGTGGTTTTAAACCTCCATTTGAGCCATGCCCAGTTTAGTGCAGGACATTAATAGCATCTCTGGTCCCTACGCACTAGATGCCAATGAACAAGGCTGCCACATGTGACAACCCAGATGTTTCCTGGCATTATCAAATAACTCCTCCGGGACAAAATTTTCCCCAGTTGAAAGTCTTCCCTAAAGAAGCAGCTCTGGCACGAGTCAGAACATCTTAAGACTGAGAAGGCGAGTATTTCAGAGGTTTCCAATGTGATCAGTCCTAGACACAAACTTCCTCCTCTAGGAGAAAATTCTATGGGTAACTAAAGAGCCGGCCATGGTGGCACATCCCTGTAATCACAACACTCCAGAAGCAGAGGCAGGAGAATCACCAAGTTCAAAGCCAGCCTGAGCTACATAGTGACACTTAGTCTCAAGTTAAAAAAGAAAGAAAAAGGAAACAGCAAAACAAAACAGTGGTAAGTCAGTTTACCCAATGAAGAAACTCTCAAACAGCCCAACACAGGGCATCCAAGAGTCAAGCCCAAGCAGTCTGACCGTTGGTCTTCCCTGCAGGCAACAGAGTCACTACAGGTTTTCCACCGGCAATGACACAGGGATCAGCTCCAGAGCCCTAAGTGATTACTGCCCTGAGGATGGGCGTAGTCCGTGGGGTACAAGCGAGGAGGCTGCAAGTTTCCTGAGGAAAAGAACGCGGGGCCCAAACTCTGTGAGTTCCAAAACAGGATCCACCACTGCCTGGGATCTCGGAGAAAGTTACTGAACTTCTCCAAGCCTCAGTTTCCTCATCTACATAATAGGTACGGTCGCCATTGCCTTCCAATTCTGCCTTAAATTCGGCAGACACGCCCAGCAAAATCGGCTCCGCAGCCCGGCGTGATAGCGCTCGTCTGCGATGCCAGCATAGAGGCCGAGGAATGGGGAAGAAGTTCGAACCCAGCCTGGGCAACTTATTTAGTGACACTCTGTCGCAAAATAAAAACAATAATCACTAAAGGACTGGGAACATAGTGAACGCGCTGGGTTCAATCCCCAGTACGTAAAACAAATTGCTACGTCCCCAGGGCAGGAGAAACCGCAGGAGCCGACCATCGCCGGACAAGGCCCGAGAGCCTCGGTCCGCCTCCAAACGCCATAGCCAGTTCCACTTACTTCTTCTCACCCTCGAAGAGCAAGAATGACTCGAAGGCTGGAGGGGCGTTCATCCTGGCGCTACTGCCCTGTCCAGACTCGACGAGGCCGCCGACGTCACAGCCCTAGACACGAAACGCGACTTCCTCCGGCTTCAACGCTCAGCGCCGGCAGTTTAAACACCGCCTCTTCGCCCCCTGTCGGACTGGAGGACCTTACGCAGGCGCAGGAGCGTCCGAGGGGGCGGGCTCTACTCATGCGTCATCCCAGGAGCCGCCTCCCCAGTGAAAGCCTTTGGTTCATGCTCAGAGCGCTAAAAGGGTTGCGCTGTTTCTGCGGAGACAGCGGTTCAAGCTAAGCGGGGTTGAGAGCTGTGCACCTCTTGACTTCCCGTACCCCGATCTCTTTGAAAATGTGCCTTGGACTTGCAATTGAGTAGAGAATGGAGTCACGGGATAATGGGCATTTGTGGCTACCATCAGGAGGTCCAGAGGGTTAAAGAACTCTCTGACCCAGGAGGATACCTACACCATCTGCTTCAAGTCCCTGGCTGTATATCACCAAATCGTGCTAGCTAGAAAATAGGGTGAGGATTGGGGGAGGAGACAAGCACATACAGATGTGAGAGAGGTTGTCGGAGCCATGAGTCTACTATCCTTCGGTCCAAGTGGTTGATATTTTGCAGACTCTGGTTAAGTATAAAGGCTCTAACGGAGCTGTCTGAAGCAATAGGAGCTAGGGACTTAGTTGCGCTACACAGCCCTAACATCTTGATGATGTTGTTCTGGGCTGGGTGGTCCCCGAGGGAATCTGGAGCTGATGCCGCTAATTCCATTTCTCTCTTACAACCTCGAGTCTTGGGCTGAGGAAGAGTCACTCTACAGGAACGTCACACAGGACCTTGATCCTCCAAGTTTTTTGCACGATGGGAAATAGAAAGCAGTGAGGGTGAGGACACCCTAATATCACTCCATCCTTGTGGATCATCTTGGAAGAATCTGAGTCAAGGATTCTACAAGCCTGAAGATGATGACACTGACCACTCTTCATTGGGTAGGGATAAGATTCCACCCACCGGGGGCTTCTCCATCCCTGGCACTGTGAAAGTTTCAGCTCTTGAAGTTTTACTAACACTTGCCTTTTAGTTCCTAGATCAGTGAAATCTGGTTTCTAGAAGACAGCAACCTGCAGTATTTCCAGTGGCTGTGTTGGGGGGGACCCCGAAGGAGGCCAGCAGGACATTTCCATTTTCTCCTAGGCTCAGAAAGACAGGCACAACTACAGAAGTGGTGGCTGGTATACAGAGCATTTAGAAAAACTGTGTCACCTTGGAAACAAAATGAAGGGTGTGTGTTCCACTTTTGCTGTCAGTGTTACCCCAGAGACAGTTGGACACACTTACTCAGTTATTTATTGGAGCAAGGGTAGGCATACTTAGGACCTCCACAGGACTAGATCCAGCCTTCCACCTGTTCTTGTAGCGTTCACTTGCACTTCTTCCCACGCCATCCAGGGCTGCTTCTGTGCTGTGTGGCAGAATGAATGTGACTGAGACCTGCCTGCCTGGGCCTTGAGTTTTCTGCTCCTAATTTTGGGAATTGTACCTGTGTTTGCCTTTGCTATTTATTCACTTAAGTCTAGATACTGACAATAAAGAAACTCTATTAACCAGTTTTGAATCAGCTTCCAAATCAGCTTTCCTTTTTTTTTTTTTTT
>PVKN010010468.1:0-11061 GCA_004027915.1 Capromys pilorides
GTGTGATGAGAGGGCTGGGCTGGCAGACACAGCCTGACAAGGCGGGGTCTGCACTGGCTTATTGTGCATGCCTCCTGCCTATAAGTGAGGTCTGCGGAGCTAGAAAGAGGAGGGGCCGAGGCCAGCTGTGCCTGGGGAACAGCAGCCCTGATATTTACGACTATGATGGTCTTTCTCTAGTGGACCTGCTTGGGAACATAAATAAACTTAATAGGCTTCAAATAATTGTGACAACCGAGTTTAAATCCCAGACTGTGGTCCAGGGCATTAGATGTTTCTCTCCCCAGAAAGCACCATGCAGTCCACCTGCTCCTGCAGAGCTGAGGCTCCGGCTGGTCAGCACTACTGATCTGGTAGGTCTTCAGCGGAAGAGACAGGAGGGGTGGTGTCAGTGTGGACCAGGGGAGGGAAGTCTGTGCTTCTAGAGCACTCCAGGCTCATGTGTTTCTCCCCTTGTTGGGTCTCCAGCTTAATGTTGCAGATTTCAGATCCTGCTCCTTCTTGCCAGGACAAGATGAACCTATCTCTCTCTTGCTTCTCAGCTATTCCCAGAAGCTGCCACTGAGACACGTAGGACTACATCATGGCACAAACATGTTTGAAACACTTCCTTTGTGTAACGCATCATACCAGCTTGTAGGAAAGAAAGGCTCTCACTTCTCACGCAGAGCATGCTGGGATCAAAGGCCACGGTGTACGGTGGTGAAGTAACAAAAAGAGATAGCAGGTGACAGTAGCTTCTGCTGAGCAAGAATGCGCTTTTGCAGAGGGAGGAAGACTCCTAAACCAAGGCACGAGGATGAGGATACAAGGGAAATTGTGAATGGTGCGGTCAAGTGAGAGAGCCAGCAGGAAAGACGTGTTGGAACCAGGACTTGGAGAATCTGTCCTTTCGTACTAGAGGATTTGGACTTTGTGGGACAAGCCATAGGAAGTCAGGTTGTATTTTACTTTTTAAAAGTAATTCATGTGTTGGCCAGGAGTAATTCATGTGTGGCGCATGCCTGTAATCCCAGCACTTGGGAGGCTGAGACAGGAGGATCAATGTGAGTTTGAGACCAGCCTGGGCTACAGAAGTGAGGTCAAGGCCAGCCTGAACTACATAGCAAGACCCGGTCTCAAAAAATAAAAAAAAAAAAAGTAATCCATGTGTACAAGAAAATCTTTTCTCAGGTCCCTTTCCAGAAGCATCCACTATATCCAGTTTCTTATATATCCTTCAGAGGCAGTTCATTCTTTGCAAACATATATATGAATATATCTTCCTACTGCTTTTTAATACCAACATAGCATGTTTTATACATTGCTCTGTACTTTGTTCATTATGTATAACCATAGATTTGGAGTTTTTAAGCAGAATTCATTGTGTCCCATAGTTTATTTAGTAAGACACTACTGATGGCTGTTTGGTGTTTGTAGTCTTTGGCTTTGTGTGTGTGTGTGTGTGTGTAAGACTTCAAACAACAATGTGGTGAATATCCTTGTGTATGAATCATTTCGAGTATGTGTCTGTCTCAGTTACTCTTCTCTCATTGCTGGGACAAATACCTGACACCCAAAATGAAGGAAGGAAAGGTTTACTTAGCTCATAGTTGGTGGAGGTTTCAGTCCGTATTCCGTAGGCTCCAAGGCAGACGGCAATCATGGCAGCAGAAAACATGGAAGGGTCAGGGAGGAGCAGCAGCTGTGGCGTCTATGAAGCCTCTCTCTCTTCCTCTATGAAGCCTCTCTCTCTTCCTCCACACCGACTTCGAGGCCGATTGGGAAGACTGGAGCTCCTCCAAGGAAGAGGCAGCAGCTGCTGTGAAGACCTGAGTGCCTTCAAAGTGGCGCAGCTGCAGTGATCGAGTTCCTCCAAGGAAGTCACACAGAATCCTTCCTCAGCCCCTTTCGATACTCTTTTAAGTGCTGAGTCATTCTAGGGCAGACCCTAGGGCATGGAGTCGCTGAGCTGATTCAGCTAAGCTTCTGACCCCTTCACAGTGACCAGTGTCTATAAATTCTTACATATGGAATTGCTCATCAGATATTTTCATGTTTGATATTGGTAGACTTCACATGGGAAAATTTAATGAAGAGAGTTCTGGCCCCAAGCCTATTTGAGGAAGGTTCTTTTAAAGGCAGTGGGCTGATGGGAAGAAGAAGAGGCAAGATTGTCAGGTGTTATGATTAAACCAGGGAGATGTGGGGGCCAGAACCAAGCGCTGGCTGAGGAAGTGAAGGCAAGCGGGGAAGAGACCCTAAAAACTGATTAGCTGTGTTTACATGAGAGAGGAGAAATCAAAGACACCTCTGAGTGCCCGAGCCCCAGGATGGGGATGGATTACCCACGAGATATGAAGCGTAACTTTAATCAGATTCTTAAAAAGTAGAAATGTATCTGTGCAGCTAGGAAAGCAGAAAGCTAAGACATAAGCACCTCAGGCCCTGGAGAACAGGAAGTGGGGTGGAAGCTTTGAAAGCAAGGCGTGTAGCTTGGCGGTAAAGTGTGTGCCCAGCACGTACCGGGTTCTGGTTTCAATCCCAAGCACTGCAAAAATCAAAACCCACAAACACACACACACACAAAAAGGTTAGAAGGTCTTCCTGATGTCCCCGGGGGAGGAGCTGATGGGAGTCAGGAGAGCTGCAGACAAGCAAGGAGTTAAGAGCAGGAGCTTGGAGTGCTCGAGTTGGAGCTAGCTTTTGAGTTGTGCCAGTCAGTTTAGCTTTCAGCCAGAGCCAGTGTTCCCCCAGTTTCAGTTGCTGACGATGACAGAAGGTTGTTTCTGACACCTGTCACCAACCAGCGCAGTTTGATAAAGAAGGGGCTCTGCTCGAAGTGGTTACTGAGGTTCCTGGGTTCTTCTGTACCCAGGCTCTAGCCTCTCCTAGGTTTCCAAATCTTCTCCATTCAGTCATTGGATAGGAGAAGATAGAACTCTATCTGGGCAGATTTATGAACCAGCCCTGGGAAAAAAATTGATATTAACCTCCATGCACACTCCTTCCGTGGAGCTGCAAGGAATCATGGGAAATGGCATCTTCGTGTGCTCCAAGGATGTAAGGACAGCGGAGTGGATCTCTGCTTCTGAGGCTGTGTACCCTGCGCCAGTCGCTTCTTAGAGCCTCGGTTTTCATATCGTAAAATGGGAACAACCATACTATTGCCTCGTGGGTAGGGGTGTTGTGAGGATCAGGTGAGCTTATCCATGGCATCTGCTTAGCCTGGTATCTGTCGATGAGTGCCACTGTTCTGAATATTTAAACATGTTCACAGCATGAGCCCTTTGGTTGGGCCCCACAAGAGGATTTAGGGTGGGTTTTCTTGTCTCTTTGCTCCAGGTTTGTGCAGACAGAATGCTTGGTCTATTTATGACTGATCTGGATCCTTGTGGCCCCAAAGCAGATTTATTTTCTTGAAATAAATCATTTGGTTTGGCTGAGTCCACAGATCAAATTCATGAGCTTATTTCCCAAATCTCGCTGTGCCTGGCCCAGTGTAGACGCAGACAAACCCTCTGCCAGTCAGCTCTGTTTGGAGCATATGCAGGCTGCGAAACGATGCCTGTTCATGCTTTCATGTTACCCCACTCTTCAGAAGCCTGGAGGGAAGCTGAATGTTTGCTGTTCTGGGGTCATTTGAAGCCGGGCATGCAAAGAGTTCCGAGTCACTTTCAAGTCTGCCCGTAGGAAATCTTTCTTGGCAACCAGACAACTAGAATTAGTTATTAAAGGCATGTCAAATGAATAAAGACACCTCTGTGAGGAAAACCGCAAGAGCAGTTACTTTTTCTAATATGAATGGGAGGCTAATATCAAATCACCTTTTATTTTCCACTCTTTCTTTGCTGTTTCGATAGGAGGTCAAATCTAATAACACAGATACAAGAGAAAACCATTTCTGTTTTCATCTATCACAGTACAAATGCCCGCTGCAGATGTATGTCTTAAAACCAGGGTCTGGAATTTAAATGAGTACCTGCACTTGGACAAGGCTTTCCTCTGGGAACGTTCTACGGGATGCCAAGACCACGTTGCCCTCCCAGGCTGTGAGCAGCTGATCCATGAAACAGAAGAAAGCATGGCCTTGTGGAGAACCCACAGAGGCCCAGCCACAACATTTGCCCAGGGCCAGGATACTGTGCAGGCCAGGTGTGGTGGCACACACTTGTAATTCCAGCACTCTGGAAAGCTGAAGCAGAATCAAAAGTTCAAACCCAGCCCGGGCAACTTGGCAGTGCTGCAAGATTGTCTCAAAAAGGGTTGGAGATACAAAGCACAGGTTAAAGGCCCTGGGTTCAATCCTCTGTACTAGGGGTCAGGAGATGTACATGCACACTCAGCTATCCTATTCCATGAGGATCATGGGAGAAAAGTGATGTTAGGGAAAATGTGAGCCTGTTTTCCAGATGTTGATCATAGGAGGCCCTGGGAATTTGTTTTTCCATGCGGCCTATATGTAGGGTCACTGTGGGTAGACTCTTGAACAGGGGGAGCTGGTGATAACCAGGAGGTGCTGTGTAGTGGTTGGAAGGCTCCTGGGTTGGGTGGACTAACTCCCAGAGGTGTTCTGTTTTGTTGTTACAATGGGCACTGGGGCTTAAGTTCCTCATCTATAGAATGGGGATCATAGCTTGTCATATGGTTGTTGTGAGGACTGCATGAATCTTTTTGTCTCTGTCTCTGTGTTTCTCTCTCTCTCTCTCTCAAACACACACACACACACACACACACACATTGTTGTGCCAGAGATGAAACCTTTGAGTCTTGTGCATGCTAGATGAGTGCTTTGTCAGCAAGCCGCACACCCCGCAGCCCTAAGTGAACTAATCTTCAGAGGAAATGTTGGACATCGGGTGAGCTCTGACAGTTCGCAGCGGGCATTGGCTGCCATTGCTCGTGTTATCAACAATAATATTACCATTTTCCCATGGGCAAAGGGATCCAGGCGGAATGGACTTCACGCATGGTGAGCCACTAGTTTGACTCTCTAAAGGGCAGCCCCCTTGGACCCTGTCCTCTTAGGCAGCTATCACTTCAGCGTTACAAATGGTGAAGTTGCCTCTGTACAAAGTCTTCCCGGGTAGATGGGTCCATCTGCCAGAAGCAGAGGTTTTCATCTAGGCTCTAAAGTACAGAAATCATACACCTTCATCGGTTTGTGCTGTTGGGGGCTTTCGGGATAGCTCAGTGATGTCAGTGCTTGCGCAGGCAATCCTAGTCAGGCACAGCAGCTGGCGGTTCAGTCCCCAGAGCCACCCTTAGGGCAGCCTGAGCCAGTGGGATGGGTGTGTGTGTGTGTAAATCCTTCTCAATCAGCTTGTCAGGGAAGTACTTATTCCGCTGAGCTATCTCCCTGACTCTTCAATCGTTTGTGGCGTTACGACAGAACACCTTACTGGGTGCCATAAACAAGTGTTTACTTCTTACTCTGCACATGGGGAAGCCCATACTTCAGGGCTGGCAGGCACGGCACCTGGCAAAGGCCCTCTTCCTGGCGCGCAGAGGGCATCTTGACGCCCCCTGCCGTGGCTCTGGTCTCCTTCGCCTGCTGCACAGACACTAATCCCATGAGGAGGACTCCGCACATCTCCTCTAGGCTCATGGCTCCTAACAGCGCTACTGCTAACCCCCCGTGCTGGGCTAGAGCTCTGCCATACAGGCATTGGAGAGAAGCAGACAAGCAGCCCGTGGCGCCCTTTCGCTGACAGAGCTCGATCCGTCCTCTGAGGCGTGAGCTCCTCTGCAGTGACGCATCTTGACTGTCAACCTGAGTGGCTCAAGGGATGTCAGGGAGATTAGCACAGCACCCTTTTGAGCGTGTCTGGGTGGGGGTGGGGATGGGGGCTTCTCCGGCTCTTTCCTTGCCTCTCTGCCCCCTGGCTACTCTGAGGTCGGTGTCTTCTCCTCCACCAGCCATACGTTTTCTGCCTTGGAGTCCACTACAGCCTGAACCCTCTGAAGCCAAGAGCCAAAAATAAACGTCTCCTTTGAACTGTGGGAGTCATTTTTGTCCCAGGGATGGGAGAACTCACTCGGGCAACCTCTCCCTGGACCTTGTGGGGCAGAGTCCTCTCTGAATGTTTTTCCATCATACGTGGTGTGTGTCTGAGACATGTTGGTGCCTTTTTCTGAAACTGCCAAAGGCCTGAGAAGTCATTGTGTAGCATTTGCCCTTGGATCTAGGCCTAAGTTAATGTAAAGAACCCCACCCTGGTTCTTACCTTTGGGCACCCTTCCCCCCAGACTCAGGGGTGGCCTTCAGTCTCCTGCTCCTGCCCACTGTCACCAGGGTGCCCCTTCCTGTGCCCTTGGGTCACACCATGTGGTTGCTCCGGGGTATCTGGGTTTGGTCTGAGATTGGCTATGCATCATGCTGCCTCAGTTTACCAGCACAGGCTGAGGGATGGGCAGGCAAGTGAGCACACGCCTAGCACAGTCAGCAACATGAGCCTGGGGCCCATACCCAGGAACTGCAGGGCGGCTTTTACCTGTTCTGCCTTTCCTATCTTCATATTTGACAGCTTTAGATATAATCACTGTTCAGTTCACTGACCAATTAATAACGTTGTGGCCTAAATTATGTGTATCATGTCCTTGGTTAGGACTTCAGGATGCTAAATTAAACAGAGTCACGACATTTTTTTTTAAATTGTAGTCTCTGTTTCAAAGCAAAGTCTGTATCCTAATTGGCTAGTTAATCCAAGTAGGCACAAGACGAAGATTGAACTGGAAAACTCCTGCGATGCTGGGAAGCGACCATCTGCTTGGTGAATCAAAGCATTGGGTGGACTTTCTTCCAACTACTTGTTCCCTAGAAGCACAGCCGAAGGCCTTGGATGGGGATGGAGCCTATAGGCGCCTGTGTGCGCATGCATGCGTGGAGTGCGCATGAGTGGGTGCTGGTGAGGTGGAAGCTCTTGTATAGCAATCTGAGGGGACAGCATCGTGCATCTCGTCGCCCCTGAGGGAATCAAGATTAGGGAAGGGGAGACAGTTTTCCAAGTGCAGAACCGAGGAAGAGGAGGACGTGTGACCCCTCCAGACCTCTGTCCCAAGGCTGAGCTCCTTCCACTCTGAGAAGGGATGTGGGTGCAAAGAGAAGCGGAGGCTGCAGTGTGGAACTTGGAAAGGAGGAGAAAACACTGCAGGGATGAGGCCTCACAATCCCGGAAGGTGTGTGATGGAGTCCGAGCCCCACGCTCACCCTGTACCCCTCGCGTGCACACGTTACAGCCTGAAAGTCTGCTCTCTGGCCTTTCCTCCTCACTGGGAGCTCAGCGCCCTATGTAGGAGCTACTGGCTAGTCAGGGGACAGGCCTTTCCAGCCTGAGTTGGTCACATGTGGGGTGTGGCTCGGGACCAGGGGTGAGGCAGGGCTGGAGGAGCAGCTCTGCTTCCAAGCAGGTGGGACCCAAAGCCTCCTCGCTCCCCTCTGCTTCATTTCCAGGGCACACAGGGCTCTGCATGCGTCACCCAGATGCAGCTGTGACAGTGAGGCTTTCATGTTCATCAGAGAGGACCCAAGAGAGGAGGCCCTCTTCCCCTCCTCCCAGCCCACATCCATCTTCCTCAGGCAGCTCACTGTCACTCGGGGGGACAGTCTCTAGCCTCGGGACTTTCTACAGAACCTCTCCGGCTGAACACTCCTATGCGGAGAGCCAAGCCAGGGTAAGCCTGCGCATATGAGGCCTCAATTTCAGATTAGATTCACAAATTTAATTTCCTATTCCTTAATTTAATTCTGCATTTTAGTTTTGTTTTTATTATTTACATGGGTTCCCTTTAATGATTCCAAATTGCAGCTGCCCTCTAGCAGTATTTTGTCTTAGGTTAACTTCTTGAAAACCGATCAGCATTGGAGTTTATTCCGCACTGGGTTTAGTTATTTTCTGAAACGAAACACAATTAAATTAGAATAATGAACATGCTCTTTAGAGGATTAATTCATAATAAGCAGGCCATGTGCTACAGCTCACAGAAGAAAGGGCACGAGGATCGAAAGCTGTTTTTTCTTCCTAAATATGAAAAGTACATTCTACAGAGCAGAACAAATCAGCTAATGACATCCAGAGTGCTGGCCAGCCCCAGAGCGGCACAGAGCTGGCATCTCGCGTTAGCGCAATCCCCGCCCATGCGGCTGCCTACCTTCCCTCCCCAGAAGACTGGCAGTGGGCGACTTGTCCGGCTCCTTTCTCCTCAGCACAGCTGACAAGAGGCCACTGTGGGCTTCCTAAAGGCTCCCCAGGAACTCCCAGACTCTACAGCCTGGGGCTTCATGAGCTTTATCCCCAGAGCCATTCATTCATTCATTCATTCATTCATTCATTCATCCATTCATTCATGTCACTCAGTTATTCATCCAGGGAATGACTTTCTAGCTCCTGTTTTGTATTGGGCGTTCAGGGATGCAGAGTAGGGAAGAGGTCAGACAGAGATTCCTGGTCTACTGCGGGCTACATTCTAGCAGTCACAGGCAAGCAGAAGCAGTAGAAAGAGTATGTGAACGATAGAGAACATGAGAAGGAGCAGGAGGGTGGGGAGGGGTGTGTGCGTGTGTCTCTAACCTGCACGTGGGATGGGGCTGTGGAAGATCAGTGGAACAAAGCCTTGAAGGCGAGAAAGTGAAGCGCCTGCAAGAGCATCCGGAGCTGACGGACAGTCTTGGAGGCCGGGACTCTTCTCAGAGCTGCAAGGCAGGAATGTGGCTGGCCAGTGAAAGAAGGATGGGGTGGCAGGGCTGAAGGGAGGAGGCAGGGAACCTGGGACCAGCGGACCAGGTCAAGTCAAACCTGGCTGCTGTTCTGTGTGAGTGGAAGCCAGGGCGGGACATGATGTCATGGCCATCGAAGGGCCGCCAGCTGTTGGTTGAGCTCAGACCCTAGCGGGTACGGTGTGCTGGGGTGATGGGCAGCTGGGAGCTTGAGGGGAGGCTATGCTCCAAAACTGCAGCCCAGCTTCCCCCACACCGTGTCCTCTGGGCCCCCCACGGTGCTCAGCTCAGCACTCCCAACCTGGTCCGGGGGCTCAGGGTCTCCTACAGCCCCCGCCCCCCAGGATTGCCAGAACAATGGTTTCCAAACAGCCAGAGCTCACACAGCAAGGCGCGTTGAACCATTGTTCCTGCGTAGCCTGGGAGACCCCTCTGCAGCCCCTCACCAGCCTTGCCACTGACTGTACCGGGAGGCTGGATCTTGCCGTGGAAGGGGCTTCACAGCAGGGATGGCTCTGTGCTGTCTCTTTGGTGGATATGGGCTTCTTAAAGGGAGACTCCTTCCCAGCCGGGTACCCCCAGAGAACACGGAAAAGCTTCTCCGTGCAGCTGCCATGGAGACAGGGAAGATAAAAGTAGAACTAGACCAACACCTGTGGGAACCAAAGCCAGGAAGAGGTACAAACAGAATGCCTAAGTAAGTGGATGAATGATTGATGGGTGGGGGGAGCAAATGATTAATGAATAAATGAATGATTGATGAATAAATGAATGTGCAGCCTGCAGCCAGCTCTTCCTCTCTGCTTTTTGGGTACATTGTTGCCTGGGAACTCAGGAATAAGGAGCCCTTACAACTAGCATTCACTGCTGGAGATGGGATCTTATTCATCGGACGGACGGGAGGAGCAGCAAGCTTGGCTTAGAAGCAGGGTGCTGGGGTTGTCTAGGGGTTGCTAGAGGAAGGAGGCTGGAGCCCTGAGGCCGGGACAGAAAGATTTGAAGGAGGAGAGCTCTCAGGATCAGAAAGAGGGGGAAAGGGAGGAGGAAAGATTTGGGCTTTGCGTTCTTAGTCCTGTACTGGTCATTGGCAAACGCTGAGTCTCTGGTTAGTCTCATTCTAGGCCATCTCAGCTCAGATTTTGCCTCTGTTGTTCTAATAGTTAAAGGCTTTGAGATTCAGATTGCCAGAAACTCCCCTGATGGGGTCCACCATCTATGGCTTCCACCTGGGCTGAGCCGGTGCCGCTGTGGCCCTTGGGGCACTGCACTTCCAGCTGCTGCCAGATCCCAGTGCTTCAGGGAGAAAGCACTCCACATGGGAGGCTGGAGGAAGCCAGACTGGAGACCCCAGGGTTCACCTGGAGCAGGGCCCTGCCTGGGGAGTCCCATGGAATCTAGGCTGTAGGTTTGAGGTCAAAGACTGCTCCAGACTCTGTGTACCTTACTGTCAGAATCTGAGCAGACCATCCACGTCAAACTGGCCCTGTTTATGGAGAGTTCAGTAAACAGGAGACCTTGGGCTAAGATCTTCATGGTCTTTAGGCCATTTACTTCTCTCACCATTTTGTGTGTGTGCACGTGCGTGTGTTTTGTACAGTTTCACTATGCAGCTCCAGTTCAGAGCAATCCTCCTGTTTTCAGCCTCCCCAGTCCTGGGATCACAGGCATGAGCTGCCATGCTTGGCTCAGTGGCACCCTTAGCATGCCCGGGAGTGGGGTTGGCATTTCTCTCATCATTGACCCCAGGACTTTTAAAAAATAAAAAAATAAAAAAAGCCCAATAAAAGGATATTGAACTTCAAAACAACATGATAGGTAATTAATAATGGTTATTATATTGCAAACAGTTATCTTCAAAGTAGTTGCTCAGATTATACTTCAAAGAATTAACAACTGTGATCTCATTAAAAAGTTTTTGTGCATCAAAAGAAATCACAGAGTGAAAAGAAAATCCACAAATTGGGAAAGAATTTTGGCCAACTGTCTCCCAGATAAAGGATCTTTATCCATACATATAAACAACTGAAAAAAATCAGGCCACCAAAATTCAAAGACCCAATCCAAAAATGGGCATCTGAGATAAATACACTTCTCAGAAGAAGAACTACAAATAGTAAATATATGAAGGGTGTTTTGTTTTGTTTTGTTTTGTATGACTCAGGCGGCCTTAAGGGCAGGCGTCATGCTCCACGTGGGGCAGGGTGTAGAACCACGGTCCTCAGGGTCTGAGTAAGTTCGCCAAATCATGTGCTTTAATCCACTGAGCTACCAGGCAAGCCCCAGCACATAAATAAAAAAATGTTCAACACCACCATCGAGAGATGCAGATTAAAACATCACTGAGATTTCACCTCACTCCCAAAAGA
>PVKN010010468.1:11161-22700 GCA_004027915.1 Capromys pilorides
AAAAAAAAAAAAAAAAAAAAAAAAAAAAAAAAAAAAAAAAAAAAAAAAAAAAAAAAAAAAAAAAAAAAAAAAAAAAAAAAAAAAAAAAAAAAAAAAAAAAAAAAAAAAAAAAAAAAAAAAAAAAAAAAAAAAAAAAAAAAAAGAAACCAACCATGGCTGGGGAGATAGTTTCGTGGCACAAGTGCCTGCCTAGCAAGTGCTAGGTCATGAGTTCGAACCCCAGTCCCCCACCCCAAAAAAAAAGAAAGAAGGAAAGAAAAAAGAAATCAACCAAAAACAAGTGTTGGCGAGGTTGTAAGGCAAAAGGAACCGTTCCCCCCTGCTGGTGGGAGTGCAGACTGGTGCAACCACTGGGGAAATCAGTGTGGAGATTCTTCCAAAAACTCCGATGTTGGTTTTATAGATGAACTCAGGCACGGAAAGGCTAAAACAATTTGCTGTTAAGGTGTGGAGACAGAATTGCGCCAGGCAGACTGTGGCTCCTTGGAATGGGAATCTAAAAGAACTTTTCCTGAAGGCCTCTTCTAACAACTCTCCAGGGTCTTTCACCCCTCTAACAGGGCAACTCTTGAGCCCCTGGGGGCTGTAGATTAGATCCTTTTGAACAAGAGCTAAGCTTGTGGAACTTCTTCCTAGAAAAATGCTGATTTTGCACCATACGGCATCCCCCAGGCAATGGGGTGCTCCTCAGTCAGGCTTTAGTCTTTCACTTTCTGCTGTGACTGTTTTCCTTCCTCCCGAGACTGGCCAGCCCCTCCCCCATCACCTAGGTGGGGGAGGGTGTCAGACAGGACAGGTTAATCAATGAGAACTCACCACCTGTTCCCTCCTCACTGGCATTCTGCTTTTTCATCCTACCAGCCAGCACTTAGGATAATTGCATTCCAGTAAGGCTCTCAGTTCTGGGGCCTCTGGGGCCTGTCCTGAAACCTGTTGACAGATGTGTCATCTGCTTCCAGAGGGGTTCTGGAGACCAAGACGACCTTTCAAAAATTCTTCCCAGTTGTCTTTTCTATAAGAGGCAAAGAGCCCCGCAACAGATTTCATCCAAAATCCCACTACCTCAACCCACTCTCATTGGCCCTGGTGCCAGTGGAGGCTTCCCTAGTCCAGGGCTACCTATCTGAACTCGCCTGTTAGCCACATGGATGACTTCGAGAAATACCTGGCTTAGACCAGCGTGGTCCCCAGCAGGCCACTGAGGAGAACAAGCTGGGCCAGAGGTTGGAAGGCGTGGTCATTCCCTGGTGGTTGGGAAGTGTGGCGAACCCAGGGTGCGTGTGCCACAGTGGCCTGCTGCTCACGCTGAAAGCTCTGGAAGGCTCGCTTGCCATCCCTGAGCGGGGGATTGAGCTGCTGGCCCTGCTCCTTGTCCTGCTTCACTCTTTCATCCACAAGAGTTACTAGAACCTCCCCAAAGGGCTCCTACTCGGCGCCAGGAAAACCCACCAAGCGAGGAAGTAGGGAATCCCTCAAGAAACAGGGTTTCATGAATCCAGAGAGTCATATTTCCAGAAATACAACTTCCTGTAAAAGAGGCTCATGCGTTCTCCAGGCCCTGGGAAGTCCACACAATTAACAGAAAAAGTGCAGGGTTCACAGTGATTTGAGTTTCACTATTTCCCAAATAGAGATGGCTCTGCTGCTCACCCCCACCCAAGGAATGAGGTGTAAAATGAAGAGGTCTGGTGTTTGTTATAGGACTTACAGACGCCCCCTCCCCCGTCATGGCCAGAACCTCCTTTCCTAGAAGGGAGATTTCCTCTGGGGCTTTTCAGCCCCTGAGGATGGAACTGCAGGAGGTCTGGAGGAGCCCAGCACCTTGTCCTGCATCTCTCTCAGGGTTGAGGGCTGGCTCTGCCTTTCCTGATGAGACCTTTGCTCAGAGGAGATGGGCCGCTGCCTGTGAGACTATGCTAGTTGCAGGAAACAGGGATGGAGTCTCGCCCGAGTGCCCTCAAGAGTATCCGGGGGTGGTTAATCCCCTTCCCACGTGATGACCCCCTAGGCCGACCTGTGGCTTAGCAGGAAGGGCATGGATTTGCAGGCAGGCAGGGTGGTGTCTGAACCCGACTCTGCCAGTGACAGCTCACGTGTGGGTGGATGAGTCACCTCACCACCTCGCACCTCAGTTTGCTCTAGTGGGAAAAAGAGAGAATAGGATTTACCTTACCAGATTATAGTGGAGTCCACGAGGCATTAGATGCATGACTTCTTTCTTCCTCTGCACGAATATTATAGAGAGCTAAGTTAGGTAGAAATATTACAGGCAATCGGACCGGAGTGGGCCCTCCCAGGAGTCAGGGCGGAAGATACAACGGCAAGTGGCAGCGCATTCGCTGAAGGCCAGGCCTCCAGACAAAAGATGAAGAGGCTACACCCACGTCCCCACTGATAAACAGGAGGGAATGAAATTCTAAATAGGCCTCCGCAGGTAGGTGGGCGGGCGGGCGTCCAGGACCTTGGCCCATCTCTCTCTTCTTTGCCCACACATGTGCTACAGGACTGCTTCCCCACTGGATCAGCAGCTCCCCAGCGGCTGCACCTGTAATCTCACTGGTTGATCAGTTTCGTCCCACCTGACACCTGTCTCCTGATTCCCCACCCCGCCTGTGATTTTGCTCTATAAATCTCCAGAGAAGGGGGCTCCTGGGCAACCCACTCTCCGGGGCCTTTTCTGTCTCTCTTAGGCAGAAGTTACCTTTTCCTCAGTGAATGTTTCCTACTCTTGACCTCGGTCGTTGCTTAGAATTCATTCTTTGCTTTTGGAGAATGTGAATCAGGGGCGTTGCACATCCAGCAGGTTGGGATTTACAATACGACCCTTATACATCTTTGGAGGTTCTGTTTCACCCCAGATCAGGACGGCTCTAAGGCACACTGCGGACACCAGAAAGTATTCTTTGGTTCTTCTCTATCAGTGTCCCCAGCCTGGCCACCCCCTAGCTTGTCTATTCTTTATCTATCCCTCCCCTGCCTGCAGTGGACCCCGGACTCCACAGGGGACTGGCCTGTCAGTAGCGGGGTTAGTGTCTGTCTTAGTGTCCACAGCAGGGAGCCAGACATCCACCCCTGTCTCCTCTAAGTGGACACTAGAGTCCGTCATCCCCATCCGTGTCGGCTGCTGTCCATTGCCCGTGGGTAGTGCCAATGCCGATTCTACTGTGGCAAGGACAGGATCGTAAGTGGCATCAAGCTTCTGGGGGCTGGGAGGAGTTGGCGGGGCGGTGTGACGCCGGCTCCCCTCCCCCTGCTGCGCTGCGACCTCCTGCCATTCCTAGCATCAGCCTTGCCCTCGCCATTGGTACCTGGTACCTCCCCTTGGGACTGCCTGAGCTGCGGGGAGCTAATTCCCTAAACACAGCCCCCAGACTCTCAGGGAGATCCCGAGGCCCACCCGTTCAGGGTGCATTTTGCAGGTTTTGTGTTTTTAATGGGACCTCTTAGTGGGTGCTCGGTGGGTGGGTGGAGGGAGGGAGGGAAATGGGTAGAGAGGAGGAGGGAGGGGGTCGGAACAGGCCAGAAGAGATTAGGGATTTAATTAAACTGCCTGTTTGGGTAAGGGCTTTAAGGTGCAAAGCTGCTTTGCATGATAATGGCAGTTTATCTGAATTCCATTCTCCTGAAGGAAGCTTCTTTTACACTTAATTATTGTGGCTCTTAAGCCTGGTTTTTCCTTGGTGCCCTCCCACCTCAGGGTAAGCAAGGCACTTGCCTCTTAGCTTCAGTGGGGCTAGCCCTTCTGTCTTCTGCCCTTGGAGAAGGCCAGGAGGCCTGTTTTTTTTAAATTATTATTATTTATATTATTATTTTTTCATTTTATTATGGAGTGCTCAGCCTGCCCTGGGAGTGGGACTGGTGCAGCATGTGGTGCTGGGGATCACGCCTCGGTCCCTGTGGCTGCCTAAGCTTGCCTGAACAGGTGCTTTAGACCACTGAGTCATCTCGCCAGCCCAGGAGGCCTTCAGGATGCATTAGCAAAGTCCTGTCTGGTTTGGGGTGACCCCTGAAGCCTTCTAGTGGAATTCCACAGCCAACCAGAGCTGCAAAGAATGCCCCAGGCTTAAAATTAAGCTCCTCAGACTCCATTCAGAGTCTTTCCACCCAGGACCCCACAAGTAAAAACAGGGGCTACCTTTACCTGGTAGAACAGCGGCCCTGAACAGCACAGGGGTGGTCCTTGAGTGTGTTTGAGAGGGGCTGCTCCCAGCTGACTCGTGGGATGACTTTCGGTGGTCATGGTGGTCGGTAGAGACTTTCTTCAGGCCAAAGGCCCTATCCAGACCGAGACAGAGGTAGGCAGGGAAGTTGGCTGGGGAAGCAGAGCCCAGATGCAGGAGGGAAACCGCAAGGAGAGGTCTCTGGTTTGGAGATTCCAGCGCACACTGGCGGGCAGGAAGAGGGTTCTAGTTGAAGGGTTTGGGGACTCCTGTTTCCCATCACTTGTCAGGTGGCTTTGCTCCTGGCCTTATCAGCAAGGATAGGGAGAGAAGTGTCCTTTCCACCCTCAGCTCTCTTGGTTCCCATTACCCTCTAAGGGCTCTGGACTCCCCTGGGTGGAGGGGGCAGCTTAGGGTCTGGGAGCCAAACACACAAAGTTCGGTAGAGTTGCTCACGTCAGCCCTGGAGTGGTGGTAGTCTGGCCCTAGGCTGTCAGCAGGGAGCGGTTAGAGCCCCCCTGCTGCTCCTCCCTCCCCCACTTAGCAGACAGCCACATCTGCGCTCTTGTTTAACTTCTGTAATTATCACTGAATCGTAAATCTCCACTGGACAGTGAAGGGCCCTGCCTGCTGGCTGGCCTCACCTTGCTCGCTGCAGCCCAGGCCTGCCCTCGGCCAGGCAGGCTATTCTTGGTTCTGGCAACTTGCAGGGTTCCAGTTTCAGCCACATAGAGAATGTGATAAGCCTCATTTCTACATCTTCGATCAATTTACTGGTTTTGAAAATTCTGCCCAGAGCTGGGCAGGGTGGCGCACCCCGGAACACCAGCACCCAGAAGGCTGAGGCAGGAGGATCCTTGCGAGTTGGAGACCGGCCTGGGCTACAAGGTGAGCTCAAGGCCAGCCTGAGCTGCATAGAGACCCTGTCTCAAAAAGCCAATAAATACATAAATGAAAACTCTGCCCAGAGAGGGCTCAGGGCAGAGCCACTGGTTGTGCCAGAGTGGACTGTGCTCTAGAACTTCACATTAACCTGCGGTGAGCGGTCTTTTGGTGTGGAGATTACAGGAGCTCCTCATTTTCCAGACTGTTTCTCTGGCTTGCTGTCTGCCAGAATGTCCAGAAGGCTTTTCTGAGGAAAGCTAAGTACCTTTCTGGAACGCAGCATGTTCAGTCCTCAGAGTCTCCCTGATTTGCCACATTCTGTTAGCCCTGCTAAAGCAGAACGTGGGGCTCATGAGAGACTCTGCAGTAGATAAAAGAGGTGACTAATGAAGGTCAATGTAGATATCGTAACTGTCATTTTGTAAAGCACAAGTGCTGCTTGTCAGGAAGAATAGAGGTCTGTGTCGGACATGGCAGGAAGCTAGGGCTGCAGAGGGGAGCTCTTCTAGATGAGAAGTGGGGGCCTAGCCACACTAGTGACTCCTGCCTATAATCCCAGAGTCTAGGAGACTGAGGCAAGAGGATCAAGGTTTGAGCCCATCCTGGGCAGTGACTGAATGAGACCCATCTCAAAATAAATAGCTCAGTGCGTAGGCCCCTAGTTCAATCTTTAGTGCTGAAAAAAGAGGTGGGGCCTAAATGGATTTGAGGTTTAACCAGGAGTAGTGATTTGTTGGGAGCTGCAGGAAGTCAGGAAATTGATCAAGTGTGTGTAGGTGGGACTGGGCCTCCAGGCCTGGAGCAGGAAGTTACCCCAGTGCTGAGAATAACATCCTGTCTGGTTCAGGCCAGCTGTTGGTCCCTAGGCAGCCTTGTGTCATATGATGCAAGCTTTGTAGAAGTATAAATACAGGATCCTGAGTAGATTTAGTCTTGCCCGTCAGGCAGACTGGTGATCACCTAGCCTAGCTACTCATCTTTTTTTCTTTCTCATTCCTACTGCCGTGTCTCCCTGGGGTTGAGCCGTTCACAGTACGACCAGTGGATCCCTACAATGACTGGGGATTCCATAGGAGAGGTTCCCTTTCTGGTCATCTTGGGGTCCTGGGACTGCAAAAGTGGTTCTTGAGGGGCCGGCGAGATGGTTCAGTGGTCTAAAGCGCCTGCTTAGGAGGGCTCAGGCAACTGCGGGGACTGCAGTTCGATCCCTGGCACCACATGCTGCGCCAGCGCCACCACCAGGGCAGGCAGGCTGAGCCAGCCACAAAAAAGAATAAATAAACAAACACAACAAGCAAACAAATAAATAAATAAATACATAAAATTTAAAAAAAAGAAATTATCTAAAAAGTGGTTCTTGGGCTAGAACCAGATTTTTCTTGGCAGAGTTGTAGTGCCTCGTGGGTCAGTGCTGGTGGAGCTCTGAGGTGCCAAGAGGACCCTCTCCGAGATGACCTCATGCGTTGGATGAGTTGTTCTTCTGAACTAAAATCTCAATTCAGGCTTAACTGCAGGGTTGGCACTCAGCAATGAATAAGTAAGTTTTGGGGTACAGTTTAGGTCCTCGATCTCTGCAAGGGTTTGCTGTTACTGGCCTCGGTTCTTCCTGGCCCACAGGTTCCAGACCGGCTCTCCACACCCTAAGTGCCTCCCCTGTGGCCACCCACATGCCCAGCATCTGAACTCCCTTTCTTTTCACTGCAGGGGTTATGTCCTCCAAGGAGTCTTAATGACTTCTCACCTGCAGGTCCAGCTTCTCCAAGGAGAGCTCACTGCTTTTCCCACTGTGACCTTCTGTTCCCCATGTGTCTACATTTGCACCCCAATCCATTGTATTCCGTAGGTGTTGAGAGCGCAGGCTTAAAAGTTTGGTAGACTTAGGCTTTGGCTTTGCCTCCGCCTCCTACTTGAGCCTCTCTACTTCCCAATTTTCTCACTGGTCAGTTTGGGACAATAATAAACATCCAATAGCATTGGCATGAAGATTCAACAGGAAATGAATACAAAACACTGTGTTCATACAAAACACTGCATTCATTATCTATTGCTGCTTAACAAATTACCCCCAAATGTCGGGTGGTTTAAGCTAACCATAAACACTGTCTCACACAGTTTCTGTGGGTCAGGAATTTGGGAGCGGCTACTGGGTGGTTCTGGCTTGAGATTTCTCCTGCTGGTGCAGGAGATCTTTGCAGGGGCTGTAGCCATCCGGAAGGCTCTGTGGAGTCAGTGGCGGCCCCCTCACTTGGCTACAGGAAGAAGGTTTGGTTTCCTCCCCAAGGGGCCTCCCACAGAGCAGGGCTTCTTCCAAGTCTTATTCCTAGAGTGAGTGATCTAAGAAACAGCAAGGTGGGAGCTGCTCTGTCATTTAAGTTCTAGCCTCCCCAGTCACACACCGTTATTGCCACAAATCCTATTAGTTACACATGTCAGCCCTAGTCAGTGTAAAAGAAGCATACACAAACTTCTGAACGCTAGGAGGGAAGGGCACTGGGGACTCTCAGAGCTTGGCTACCGCAGCAGCCCAGAGTTAGCAAACACTTAGCATAGAGTTGGGCCTGTAATCTCAGTTCAGGCCTATAATCTCAGCTACTCAGGAGTCCGAGACAGAAGGACTGCAAATTTGAGGTCAGTCTGAGCAACTTAGTGAGATCTTGTCTCAAAAGAAAAACAAGTAGGAGGGCTGAGGATGTAACTCAGTGGTAAAAATATTGTTAAGTTTGATTCCCCAGTACTGGAAAAAAAATGTTATAATGGTTCCATGAACAGTAACTTCCATTATCATGAACTCATGCACCTGTGTTTTTCACTAGAAAATATACCTCTGAGGACAGAGGCCACACCTTCGCACTCTGTCCCACAAGTGATGCTGATGTAACATCGGTGTGTTACTGTAGCATGGACTTCGGTTGATGGAGAATCTATAACGAAGGTATGGAACAGGATGGTCTATTAGCAGACTATTAGTGGAGGGAGGAGGACACACATCTGGATGCTAAAAGGGGTTTTGTGACTCGGTTGCGTCTAGGATTAAAATTTGATCAACAGTGGAAGATTTCTCATATTGTGGTGCTTGAATAGCAAGGGCTTTGGAGGCCCTGAGATTTGAATCCAGGGCCTCGCACATGCTAGGCAGGTGCTGGACTGCTGAGCTCCACCCCTGTCCCAGTGAGATTGTGTGAGGCTCAAGCAGTGAGGGGGTGAGGGTGGGAAGCTCTTCTGATTCTCTTGGAAAGGAGGTCCTGATGGCCACGTGGCTCCCCGAGCCAAGGACTGGCCTCACTGTTGTTTCATGTCCTGGGCTGAAGCAGTCGTGGGAACCTCCTGATGTCTTTGTCATACTCGAATTCTATCTTGATGACTCCTCTCTCTCTCCTTCTCCCGGGTAGAGTTTCCCTTTCCAGGAGACGCCGATGCACAGTTCTGAGAGTTCATTCAACGGAGCGCAGATTTGCGTGGCAGAGGCCCACCTGGCTCCCATGGCCCTGTGAGCAGGACAGGGGTCTCAGTCTGTGAGGTAACTGATCCTCCGGGCAATATTGAGTTTCCAGCTGTCTGGTCAAGCTGGAAGCTTTGTGCCTACCCCTGGGGCTCAAAAGTTCCAAGTTGTCCTTTTCCCACAGATAGGGCTCTCTGTGCTTACTGGGGCTCTGCTTATGTACCCCGCTTTCCAAAGTAATGCTACTCCCTCAGGACCACTCCTCTAGGAGCCCCATGGACAAAGACCGTGGAGGGGCAGGTGTCCTCTCAGAAGTTTCCCATGTAGCTCAAATTCCTGCTTGCCCGCTGCCCCATTTCTCCTCAGTTCCTTGAAATCCCACACTGGTGGCTTTAATTGTCTTTTCCCTCTTCTTAAAGCTAGGATGAGAAGGGCAGGGTAAAGAAAATCTTTCCTACTGGGGCAGAGGGAGGGAGATTGTTGCATGATATTTTTCCCTAGAAACTAAAATGAAGTTTGAGACATGCAAATTATAGATAGATACAACCAAGCAAGCCAGGCAATGTATGGACTGCATCTAAACCAAACCAGGGCACCACATGAAACCCTCAGTGGAAATTAAAAATGCGTATTGATCAAAATAAAAAGTACCATAATCAAGTCTGGAAAAAACCCCAATATTATATAAGGGTCCTATTGTAACCCCAGGCAACAGGACTCTGGAATGACCTTCATTTTGAATGAACTTCTTTTATGGCATTTATTCCATTTTTCTGTTGGGATTCAACCAGAAAAGAGAACATTTTTCATAGAGATGGTATTGAGAAATACAGCCAGTGGGGGAGGTGGGGACTTGTGCCCACAAGGAGTTCTTTGGGGTAAAGGACCAAGGCGACAGAGTAGGGCAAATGTGACTCTTCTGGTTTTCCAATTCGCCTTCTGCATAGCTGTGCAAAGAACTGTTGTTAGAAAACCCAGTAAGAATGTTCCTTTGGAGACTGAAATTACAGGAAAGGTATTTTAGTTTAGAATTTTAGTTTCTTTCTTTCTTTTCTTTTCTTTCTTTCTAATGTACTTGGTACAGGGTCTCCTACACAGCTCAGACTTGTAGTGATCCTCTTGTTTTCAGCCTCCCCTGGGCTGGGATTATAGGTGTGCACCCCCATACCTGGCTCAGTGTGCCCCTAGGGGCGGGGCCAGTGCAGAGTGTGGGGCCCAGGATCAAGCCCCAGTCCTTGTGCTTGCCTAAGCAGGTACTTAGTTTGCTAAGCTATCTCCATGGCCAGAAAAAGAATTTTTAAAAAAATTTTAAAAATTTTTAAAAAAAGAATTTTAAAGAAAAACTTATGGGAGGAGTTGAAAGAGTATTAATATGATTGTTGATTAAGTTCAAAGCAAAATAAATACTCTTGACTAATTACTTAAAGAGACACCTAGGAGGAAAGATGGAGCTTTCAGAAGGGTGCAGGGAGCAGAGCAAGATGGACACAGCGAAAGGACTGCGTGGGCACCCGGGAGGGGACAGGATGTTAGCCAGTGAGCCACAGTCGTCATGAAGAACAAGTAAGCCGATTGTCCTTTTAGGGAAAAGGGCACCCAACCACCCGTCAGTTTTGGGAAGGCGGCGTCCTGTTGGGTCACTGGGTTTTTACAGACAGTATTCCTCATTTACCATGCGATCAACACCACCCCCGTTCTTCACATCATTTCATTACGTCCCCAGTCATTTACTAAGCACGTGGTATGCACAAGGCTGTCGGGGGCCGACACGTCTTTACAGAAGCACAAAGTGTGGTCCCTGCCGTACACAGATGAGTCATGAAAATGATGGGCAAAATTTATTGAGAACTTGCTATATATTAGTCTATAGGGGACATGCTTTTTTTTAAAATTTTAGTACAGGGTGTTAGTACACAGATTGCACTTATAGGGATTCTTCTGTTTTTCAGCCTCTCAAGTGCTGGGATTACCACTCCCTATCTTAATTGCTGTCTTAGTGCGCCCGGTGGCCCAACCGGCACAGCGCAATGCGGGTGGAATCCAGGCCCTCGAATCTGCCTAAGCAGGCACTTTAATCCACTGAGCTACCTGGCAGGCCCTGGGGCTATGCTTCTTTATGACAACAGAGACTAGGGTTTTGGTCACTCTTGTATCTCTGCTACTTGGCGTGTTTCTTTCTTTCTTTCTTTTTTTTTTTTTTTTAAATAATTTATTTATTTATTTATTTTTTATTTGTTTGCTTGTTTCTTTCTTTGTTTTATGGCTGGCTCAACCTGCTCTGGTGGTGGGGCTGGCGCAGCATGTGGTGCCGGGGATCGAACCGCAGTCCCTGCAGTTGCCTGAGCTTTCCTAAGCAGGCGCTTTAGACCACTGAACCATCTCACCGGCCCTTGGCGTGTAAGCTTTCCATAAAAATATGTATAAAGAATTCTTACAACTCTGAGTAGGCACAGTTATTACCCCCATTTTACAGATGAAGAACTGAGGTCTAGGGAGGTGAAGCACCTTCTTGGTGTCGCAGGAAGCAGTGGAATGAGAGTCCCGTCAAGGGCTAACTGCTGCCCCCTTGCTAACCTGGGAGCAGCCAAACTGTGAGGCACAAAACATTGCCAGGCACCCAAGGGTGAGTCAGACAGATTATCACTGAGCTACACACTCCCTGGTGAGGGAGGGAAAGGCAGGAAGCGCGGGCTGTTTGGAAGGGTGGCAAGTGGGCTGGGCCTTCAAGTAGGGGTGAGATTTGCACCAGTGGATTCCGGTGGAAGCATCGCCCCAGGGGACGTGGTGACGTGGTGACGTGGTGAGGCAGTGCCAGAATTGGAACGGTGAGGGTGTCTCTGGCAAATCTTACAGTTTCTCTTGGCTGCAGTGGATTGGAAACCGTCAGAAGCAGGGCTCCTCACATTGCCAGGAGTCCGAGGGCCTTGTTCAAATGCAGCTCCTGGTTCAGCAGGCCCGAGGTGCCGCTGGGTTGCTGGTCTTTGGGCCCCACTTTGAGCAGCTGGACTCCAGGAATCCCTGGTTCTGACTTGCAGATAGATTTTTTTTTTCCCCC
>PVKN010010469.1:0-22607 GCA_004027915.1 Capromys pilorides
CCCTCCCCCTCCCCTCCTGCTCCTCCCTTTCAGTTCCTCCGGTCATGCTCAACATGCCTCCCTTCGGAATGCCCTCCCCACCCTGTTCCTCTCCCCTTGCCTCACATGGGGCTGAAAGTGCCTTTCACACTGTCCAGGGCACAGAAGCCACCTGTCACTCACCCTGGGACCCCCCAGTCGGGTCAGGTCTGGGAGTCTGCGCACCTGGCCAGTCCCCACAAGGTGCTGACAGCCACCTTATGCCATGCACCGTGAACTTCTCATGCGCATCATGCGTCCACCTGTGTCGGGCCCTGCAGTGAGTCAGCATCAGGGCCACCTCGCCTAGCCCAGGCCTCCTGTCTCAAGCCCGGCATTTATCCACAAGGCCCGCAACACCTGCTACAGTTTACAAGAATAGGGTCGAGCTCAGCAATGTGGACAGCACAGCAGCTCTAGAAAGCTGGGGAAGCATCCCAGGGCCTAGCAGCACCGTGGACCGGTCACGTCAGGAGGGTGCACGGAGCACTGGCTGCTGGAGAGCCCCCCAGACAATGCCAAGACCCAGAACGCTGCCAGTCTCATGGGCCAGTGCTCTTGGACTCTGTGACCCCCATCTGAGAGCACAGGGCGGGCCTGGGACCGGAAGAGGGCAGGCTCCACGGGCCTTGGTTAGGAAACTCAAGCGCCAGCCTTGGAAGGGTTCACCCCAGCAGCTTCTCTTCAGCCCTCAGCTCGGGGTTCTGCTTCCTAACTTAGATCTGACTGGGGCTCCATTTGCAGCGCTTGTCCCCTCGGTGGGAACGGGGGGACCCCAGGGCTGCTCAGGACAGGAGAGAGCTGAGTCAAGAGAAGCCACAAGCTGTCACCCAAGGAAGCACAGGAGAAGGCTGCCCAGGCCAGAGAAGAGCCTCTTGGTCCCATCATATTCTGCATTCCCTGACAGCTAGTGACATTGGTCATCTCTCATGACTCTTATTCCAGTTACATGTTTGCGTCCTGTTGCTCCTTGGTATTTCTTTCTGTACCAGCTCAATTCCAAGAGTCACGGGGTGTCCTCTTTGTGCATAGCCTGTTTGCTGAGAAAATGAGCAAATGCATCGGGACTGGTGAGAGAGCCCCACAGCATGCCACACGGGACCAGTGGGTGGCACTGAACCTTAGCCGGCCGCCTCTGGGCACGAGGTCTTCGCTGCATTGCGCCAGCGCCAGCCCTCAGCCCATCCGCTCTGGGGCAGGTGCTCTGCCCTTTGAGCAGGTGCTTCTCGAGCTCCCCCAATTCTCCATTCAGCCCCCTAAACCTCATAGTTTCTCGGAGGTGGCGGAACCTAGAGTGTGTGATTGATCCCTAGCACAGCACTGGGATTGAGGGGCTGGGATTAAGGGTTGGTGGTTGCTGGATCAGCCCACTGAGGACTGGCACCGCCCTAACCCTGGTAGACTGCCTACACTCTAAGAGACAGAAAGGGATGTGTCTCGCTCTCTCTTGTCACTTTTTGCCGTCTGCCACCACCATGAGCTGTTGCCCCTCTGCCGTGTCACCCTGCCTTGGAGCCAGCCCACACACACTGTGAGCTATGTAAACATTTCCTTCTTTACCTTGGGCTGTCAGGTGTTTTATTATGGCAACGAGAGAAAAGTAGCTAAGATGCACACCAAGGATACCGGACCCCATACAGTAGGAGCACCATGACCCAATGAAAGCTTTCCTTGCTAGGCATGGTGGCTGCCATACAACTGTAATCCCTAACTTGGGAGCCTGAGGCAGGAGGACCGCTGTCAATTCTAGGGCAGCTTGAACTACATGCTGAGACCCTTCTGAGTGGCCCTCCTCGCCTCCTTTCTGGGTCCGCCTTTCCCTGACAGCACGCTGCTTTCTAGGACTCTCTGCTGCCCCCAAGCGGTTCATCATGAATGCTTCTCTTTTCGGTATTCCTGGTCTTTTTTTTTTTTTTTTTTTTGGCGGGACTGGGGTTCAAACTCATGACCTTGCACTTGCCAGGCAGTCACTTGTGCCACGGAGCTATCTCTCCAGCCCCTCCTGGTCTATTTTTTTAATATATAATTTTATTACTTTTAATAAGAAATCACAATGAGACAATTTAAAAACACGTATGACAGCCACAATAATTAATGCAATGCATATTGCTGTCTTCATAGTAGTTGTTCAGAGTACAAGATACAGACATGATAACTCTTCTAAACACTACTGGTACAAATATTTCTTCTCATTGAGCTAAAAGAAAGTAGTTGTATACACAGAGCAATATTCCACAGTAGTAGTGGGTTATCAGCAGAGCTGGCAGTGTCAGAAGCTGTTGACTTAAGTCTTTTACAGCTCAGCATACTTATCTGGATTTACTTTTTATGCCTCGTGGTTAAACTTTTCTGCTGGGTGATTAAGGCCAAGTTAAAGTGAGACCTAGATAACAAAACCTGTAACTTTTGTATCTGACAAGGTCAGTCAGATCCTCTCAGGTTTACCTTGAAACCATGTACAGCATTTTGTAGAACTTTTGTCAGTGTCAGCCGTCTGGATGAGTCACAGCCATTGCTTGACCAGTTTGCTCTCTATGAAAACCTGAGAGAATGTTTTCTCTCTAGGTTGTTGTTGTTTTGTTTGTTTCTTTCGTACTGGGAGTCAAATTTATGACCTCATGCTTGCCAGGCGGGTGCTATGTGGCTGAGCTGTATCCCTGGCCCAGATTTTTTTTGTTTTGTTTTGTTTTTTGAGTCAGGGTCTCCATATATAGTTCAGGCGGTCCTTAAACTCACCATGGTGTCCAGCTCCCAGTGATCTTTCTGCCTCAGCCTCCCGAGTCCTGGGATTCTAGGCATGCGCCACCACACCTAGCACTGGCACTTCGCTTCTTGATTGCTGTTCGTTATTCTGGTGGAAGATAAAATCTCAGCATTGTGTTAATTTCCATTTCTGACCTGGCCGGAGATGTTGGGCACTTTTTCCTGTTGGCCGTTTGTGTTTCTTTTGAGAAGTGTCCATTCACTTCCCTTGCCTATTTCTGGATTGGTTTTTTTTTTTTTTGGGGGGGGGTCTAATTTTTTCCAAGTTCTTTATACTTTCTAAATATTAGTCCTCTGTCCAAGGAGTAGCGGCCATCATTTTTCCCTCTGTAGGTTGTCTCTACTGATAGTTTCCCTTCTTGCGCAGGGGCTTTTTAAATATGATACGACCCTATTTGTTGATTCTTGGTGCTATTTCTTGTGCAATTGGAGTTCTGCTGGGGAAGTCCTTGTTTATTCCTCTGACTTTAAGAGTTTTACCTACTTTTTTTTTTTTTTTTTGTGGCCGGCTCAGCCTGCCCTGGGGGTGAGGCTGGCGCAGCCTGTGGTGCTGGGGATTGAACTGTGGTCCCTGCGCTTTGCCTAAGCTTGCCTAAGCAGGCGTTTTAGACTGCCGAGCTATCTCACCCTATGTACTTTCTAGTGTTTCTGTCTTAGCATTCAGATCTTTGATCCACTCTGACTTTAGTTTGTACCTGGTGAGAGCTATGGATCCAAAATCAATCTTTTGCACAGACACAGCCAGCTCTCGGAGCCATCTTCCCTCCAGCTCACATCGTGGGCCCCTGTGTTGAAGATCCAATAGCACAATCTGTCTTGGGATTTCCCGTGCCCTATATTCCAGCGATTGTGAACTGAGGCCACATGTGCTGCAGTGGGCAGCTTGCTATTGAAAGCTCTCAAAATTTCACCCTCACTGCGTCCCGTCCCTTCACTCACATGTCTGTCTTTGCGCCAAAACCATGCTGTTTTTAATCCTTGTTGCTTGGTAGTACAACCTCAGGTCTGGGATGGGGAGGCCTCCTGCCCTGCTCTGATCGCCTGCGGTTGCTTTGGCTACTGAGTCTCTTCCACCTCCATATGATTGCTTTCTCTAATTCCATGAGGAATGCTGTTGGTATGTTGACTGGGCCATTTGGGGGAAGGGGGAAACAGGGTTTGAACTACCCCCTTCCCCCAGTGCTGTAGCTCTCACTCTGGGGCCTTGGGTAGGCGAGGTCCCGGGCATATTTCATCCTTTGCATGCTTGTGTCACTGACCTTGTCTCCCTAATTTCTTTCTCGCTGAGTTTGTGATTGGTATACATGCACACGGGCTGTTGATTTGGGGGTGCTGACTTTGTAGCCCGCCACACTGCTAAAATTGTTTATTAATTCTGAGAGTTTTGGGAGGGAATTTTTTGGGTCTTCTGGGTAGCCTACTATGTCTTTGTAAAATGATAGCTTGACTTTTTCTTTTCATGTTTATTTCCTTCTCTTGTCTGATTGCTCTGGCTAATGTTCCAAGTACTATTGTGTTCGATAGAAGTGGTGTGAGTGGGCACCCTTTCTCTCTCTCTCTCTCTCTCTCTCTCTCTCTCTCTCTCACACACACACACACACACACACACACACATACACACACACACACACACACTGTGCGGACGACTCTACCTGCAGGAACTTCTGTCTGTGTCCCTCACCACTGTATCCTGCACCCTCTTCTCCAAGGCCCAGAGCTCCTCTGGTTCGCTTTTCCTGATCCTCAAACCTTGAGCCGCTTTCTCTGTAGTTCCCATTCCGTCCATGCGGGGGCAGCAGAAGCCAGCGAGTCCAGCCCTGGGCCCAGGTCCATCCACCCAGGGGACGCTCCAAACCTTGCAGCTTGGGGCTTTCCTGCCCCACCTCTCAAAGCAGGAGGTCCGGTTCTGAGGCAGGTACGCCTTCATTCGTGGCCCGCTCTAGTTCCAAGAGAAGCTGAGTCACAAATTTGAAAATTTAAGCAAAACATGACAATGACAGATTGAAATCAGCTGAGAGACCGTTGTAAAGCCAGCAGGGAGACCAGAGATAGGCTGACCGCAGTGGCCAAGACAGAGGCCTCAGATGCAGAGAGTGAGGAGGGTCAGCCCACTGGTCAGTAGCCACTTAAATGCCATATCGTTGTAATGTCCTAAAAGTACAAATTAACCACAAACCCGACAGTGAACAAAATGTCCAATGTTGATCTCTAAAAATATTGCATTAAAGTATTAACTCATCTTCAGTATGTAGTTTTAAGTGCCCCTGTCAGTTTTCCAAGATGAATGTTTGGCTTTGCCTGACCTTAACCCAGGCCTGCTTGTTCCCCTGCACTAGGTAGCCTCAACAGAATCACAAGTCGCTTGTCAAAACATCCTGCCAGGTCTAGAATGTTCTACTGCAAACCTGGAAGGACGTCCAGCCCCTCTGAGTCCCCGGTAACCCTGGGTTTGTCCCCTCATAGCACTGGCTACCCAGTCCTTGTCACGATAGGTGCCTATCTCTGTTGATTAGAACCCACTAACTCACTTTTTTAAAACTTACTTTCAAAATAGATAGCGGGCCGGGCGTGGTGGTGCACGCCTGAAATCCCAGCACTTGGGAGGCTGAAGCAGGCAGATCAGTGTAGGTTCGAGGCCAGCCAGATCAGTGTAGGTTCGAGGCCAGCCTGGGCTACAAAAGTGAGCTCAAGGCCAGCCTGAACTGCTTAGTGAGACCCTGTCTCAAAAAGACCAAAAAAAAAAAAAAAAAAAAAAAAAAAGATAGTAGAAGATGTAAACTCTTCAGAATGTTCTAGAATGCCCTAGAACATTCTAGGTATGCTGGACATCTGGCAGCATATGACATGTGATCATTAACTGTGGTAGCTTCCCAGTGTTTAGCTGTGCTGCTGTATATAAAGGGCTCAGTGGCCACCCATGGTCCCAGAGGACCATTCCTGTGCCAACGAGGAATGTCATGTTGACATTCTCTAGAGTTTGTCAGTCTTGCAGAGTGGTAACTTGTTTTTTGTTTTTGTTTTTGCTTTTTGATGGTACCAGGGATCAAACTCAGGACCTTGTGCTTGCCAGGCAGGTGCTTTTGCCACTGAGCTATCTCCCTGGCCTGCAGAGTGGTAACTCTTATCAATAAAGCCCTATGGCCAGACATGATGGTACGTGCCTGCAATTCCAGCACTTGGGAGGCTAAGGCGGGAAGATTGTTGTGAGTTTGAGACCAGCATGAGTTAGGAGTGAGTTCAAGGCCAGTCTGAACTGCATAGCAAGACCCTGTCTCAAAAAGACAAAAACAAAACAAAAAAACCCAGTGACGCTGTCTCTAAGAAGGACAGTGGACAGCGTCTTGTAGGAATGGGGCAGGAGGAAAGGTCCAGTTTCAAAACAGTTCAGGCTGTGCCTGGGTTGCTGGGTTCAGAGCAGCAGCATCCAGCATGACAACAGCTCCGCCCCTCTGGGACCACAGGTGGCCATTGAGCCCTTCATGTACAACAGTGCAGCGAAAGGACTGACGTGCAGAGTTGATTAACTCCAATTCATCTGTATGGCAGCTAAATGGGCCACAGGTTTCCTTTTGGCCAGAACTGTGCTTTGATAGCAATTCCCCAAAGCGAGGGACACAGAGGGACAGAGGGACAGAGGGAAGGCACCCATTATGCGTCCTTAGGCCCAGCAAGGCCGCACTTGTTCTTCGGGCCACCCGTGCGCCCTGCCAGTCGACAGGAAAGGTGCACAACAGGCGTTCACCACATGGCTGGGGTTTGCAAAAGGAAACGCCGGGCTTGGCTCGGCGGCAGAGGCTGCCGTGGGGGAGGCCCTGCTTCCATCCTAGCACCACCATGCAAAAAAAAAAAAAAAAAAAGCCCCACAATGTTACCACGGCGACCTAGGAGCAGCCCGGTGTTGCTCCACAAACTGGCAGCACTGAAAACAAATACACTAGGGGCCTGAATCTTGCCCAGAAATTAAGGTGCAGGACCAGCCAAATAGCTCAGCAGATTAAAGCGCCTACTTAGGCAGGTTCAGGGACCCGGTTTCGATCCTCGGCATGCCTTGTGCTGGCCCCGCCCCCTGGGTGTGCTGGGACTGTGACTGAGACTGGGCGTGGTGGCACCTGCCTGTAATCTCAGCGCTTGGGAGGCTGAAAACAGGAGGATCACTGTGAGTCCCAGCTGTGTACGAGACCCTGTAGACCGTGTACTAAATAAATTTTTAAAAAAAGAAATTCAGGAGCATACTGAGGGGTCTTGGCCTTGAAGAGTGAATGTAGTTTCCTGAAACCAAGCATCTTCCCAGGGAACAGAAAGGAAGAACCCGGGCCCTTGGGCAGAACGGCATCAACGCCAGTCCAGAGACACTCAAGCCCCTGGGAGTGGGCGCTGCCTGTGACTGTGGCTGCAGAGGGAGCAGCCCGGGCACTCAGACTAGACTTGGGGTCGGCAGCGCATGCGCAGGGCTGACAGATGCCGGGCTGTCCCCAGAGCTGCTGTCCCACAGCTTCTGTTACTGACAAGTTCCAGGTCTGCGTCACCTGGGGAACCGCTGAGCTAGAAAGTCTGATGACTCCAAGAGCTGCAGGATGCCGGGCAGATCACTTTATGTCTCAGGCACTGGTTTTTTATTTGGAAGCAAAAGGGCAAACTGGGATTTGGAGGCGCGTGAATATCGGTTCAAGTCCCGGCTCCTTCATGACTTCAGCTGACGGGCCTTGAAGGATTATAAAACCTCTCTCTACTCCCTCTGCAAAATGAAAAGAACCATGCAGGCCCACCAGATAGCTTAGTGGATTAAAGCACGTGCTTAGACAGACGCAGGGACCGGGGTTCAATCCCCGGCATACTGTGCCAGCCCGACCCCAGATGCGCTAAAATGGCAATTGAGACCGGACGTGGTGGCCTATGCCTGTAATCCCAGTGCTTAGGAGGCTGAAGACAGGAGAATCACAATGAGTCCCGTCTGTGTGGTGAGACCCTGTAGACCCTGTACTAAATACATTTTTAAAAAATTAAAACAATAAAAAATTTAAAAAGAAAACCATGCATGATGCCAAATAGGGTCAATGCAAACATTAAATGTGACAAACTATAAGCTGGTGTCGTGGCGCAGGGCTGTGATTCCAATATTTTGGGATTCTGACGCAGGAGGATCCCAGGTTTGACCTCAGACCGGACTTCAGAGACTTAGCAGGACGTGGTCTCAAAATTAAAAAAGGGCCGACAATATAGCTGATGCAAAGGCCCTTGGTGACGAAAAAACAGTGATAAAATAAATGCTATTTAATAAGCGTTGCTAAGGGCACTTTGGGCTCATCCAGTGTTTTGCATGTGATTAACACAGGAACGTGTAGCATGCGATATGCTCAGACGCAAGCGTTCACAACACGATTCTGCCAGGCTTCTCTGTGCCGGTGCGTTAGTGCTCTACTGTGGGGTGTGACGCGTTGCCCCACACTGAGCGACCACCGGCAGCCGATACCGCCTCCCGGCACTACAGGCTGGGCTGCAGCCCGCATGCGGTCTGACGCGCATGGTGCTGCT
Organism: Capromys pilorides; assembly: GCA_004027915.1. Taxonomy (NCBI): domain Eukaryota; kingdom Metazoa; phylum Chordata; class Mammalia; order Rodentia; family Capromyidae; genus Capromys; species Capromys pilorides. Next base: position 8,314 of record PVKN010010469.1, read on the forward strand.
CCGCCGGGCCGACTGGGCAGGAGGCTCAGCGTGGGCGGGGGGTGGGGGGCCGATGCTTTTCTTCCTTTTTAAAAAAAACTCTTGAGCCAGGTGTGGCGGCGCACGCCTGAAATCCCAGCACTTGGGAGGCTGAGTCAGGAGGATCGGCGCGAGTTTGAGACCAGCCTGGGCTACAAAAGTGAGCTCAAGGCCAGCCTGAACTGCATAGCGAGACCTCAAAAGATAAATAAACCGGTAAGATGTACAACCAATGCACCGCCTTAACCCCTTTAAGTACAACCGCATGGCGTCCTACACACCCACTCGGTGACTCGGTTTTCCCACCTGTAAAACAGGTGCTAGGATGAAGGGAGTCACAGGGCAAGGAGGGTCCCAGCCCGGGCCCAACGCGGAGCAGGAGTGTTCCCGGGGGACATGTGACATCCACTCAGGGTTTCCACCCTCAGAGGAAATGAAGGATTACTTCCTAGGGCCTGTTATCTAATTAAGTTTCTACCTTCTGCTAAAACCCTTTTAGCTCTGCAAATCACACACCACACTTATTTTGACATTTTGTTCTTTTTTATTGCAAATTTCTGGGAAGGGAAAGAACGGGGAGGCTGATTCTTGTTTAGACTTTGGTGAGAAAGGTCATGGGGCAGCTCCACTATCACCGGGTCCCACAATCACCCCATCCCCAGGCTGCTGAGATGCACCACTGCCCGTGCCACCTCCCTGGGGTGCCAGCCTGATGGGTGGGGTGGGGGTGATCGACCTGGTGGCTCCTTAAACTCCGGGGTGGGGGTTACAGCATAGCCAGAGTGGAGTATCCCCAGGATTGGTGACATCAGACACCTGAGATGCCAACCCACAGCCCAGCACCCCCTGCTCACATCACCACCTTGGCCAGTGTCCAGTTAGGGTCCCTGAACCTCTCTTCCCAGGACTCAGATGTTGACCCCTTCTCCTTCAGACCCCAGAGCAGAGTCAGCCAGCAGGGCCACCTAGCCTGCCTGCCTGCTGCTGTATCTGACCCAAGAGGGCACCCTGAAACAGCATCTGCCACAAAACAACCCCCTTGCTGACTGAAAGAGGGCACTACCCTGTCTTCCCCTTTAAATGGAAACTCACTATACCAAGATGAGACACAGGAAATAGATGTCACATGACACACACGGTATGTTCCTTATATAACCACTCATCTTTTTTCCTCTAGCAGCACGTTTTACACAGGTGTAAACAGTAATAGCCAGTTAGATGTTTTGTTTGTGATTAAGCCTAAAAATAGAAAATGTTTTTTATTTTCCTGAGTCCTTGGCAAATGGAACCACAACAACAACAACAATGAAGTGGTTAAAACACTAGACACTTTGAGGGTTCCTGTCCCTTCCGGGGGCCCTCGCAATTCACCATCTGTTTGCTCAGCTGATTGAAGCCCAAGGGTTCAAATGATCAATGGCTCAACCAACATGGAGCTTGGAAACTGTCTACAAAGTGACACAAGACACAGGATTCAGGACAGGATTATGAAAGCAGTGTTTCTTTGTCCATATAAAAGACTGAATTTCCATTCCAGGACAGTAACACTGAATGATTCACGTCCTAATGGTGGTAGTGTTTTAGAACATTTAAAAAATACATAGGATCCCATGTTGACATCAGAATTCTGAATTACTGTAATTATCAAACCTTCTCTATGGGCAAAGATTTCATAGGGCAGAGTGCATGGACACACCAAGGCACAAGGGTACAGTTACGATCAATGTGTACAAACCCTGGCACTCTGGCCCAATTTTGGAAACACCGAGAGAGGTCATAAAGTCTGGAAAATTCTCGCATTCTATCATGACTAATGAACAATTAATTGTGCAATCAACAAATGGTTAACCACCATTCCATTAGTAAATATATGGCTATGATATACAAGTTGTAGCTAATTAAAAAGTAGTTTTAAGTATTAAAACCTGGTATATCTAGGTGGCTGTAAGGATTGTGCCTTGTGGTACCCAGATGCCTTAAGTTTCCATTTAATTTCCAATCTGTATGGCAGTTATCAGTTGTAAATCGATTTTCATTATAGAAATGGCAGGGTTTTTTTTTTCCCAAGTGTTAAATTTGTTCCCCTTAGAAAAGACAGAAGACCAACAGGAAGATAGCCAGTATAAGAACACACAGATAAGGGTAATAAAGCCCAGATGCGGACTCTGAGGTTGCATCTAATCTACAGGGACAGTCTGCGGAAGGGGCATGGGGCAGCACATTCCTGCAACAACCCATTGGTTTCTTAACTTAAAAAACTCACCAGGACATTTTTCAAAGTATTAGTCTTGGTTAGAGCATCAAGCATTGAAAGTAAGTCTTTTCATTCATAAAATGAAGAGGATAATAACCTTTTGAAGGGCGGGACGTCCACTGAATTTAGAGAAGGGAAATACAGTGGTAAAAATACTGGAGATGTTAGGGAAAGTGTGTTCGAGACTCCAGATGAACATCCGGGCGGAGAAGCAGCCGCCCGGCCCATGTACCCGGCTGCGGGCCCTGAGCAGCCTGGTGGGGCCTCAGAGCCCGGGTCGCCGCTCTGCGCCGCCTTCCCGGTCCGGCCGCAGCCCGTCACAGGGGAGCTTCGGGCTTGTGCATCTGTTGGATCTGCTTCTGCAGCTGGTCCCGGTCCAGCTTCATCTTGGCCTCCAGCACCTGCCGCAGGGAGCCAATGCTCTCGTAGATGGCTGTGAACCCTGGAAGAGGTCAGCGTGACAGGAGGTAATACGCACACGCAGGGCCCAACTGGCCCCCAGAGCTGGGCAATCAGGGGACCAGGACAGAAACTGCGGGTGCTAAAACCCCAGGGGCAGAAGGCTGACGCAGGGCGAGAGGCGCACGCCTGCGGAGCATCCCCTGCAAACTGCTTTTTCGTCACAAAAGGGGAGAAGGGGCTGGGGAGATAGCTCAGTGGAATAAGCGCTTGCCTGGCAAGTGCAGGGTCCTGAGTTCAATCCCTGGTCCTGGAAAAAAAAAGGAGTGGGTGGGTGGGGTGGGGGGAGAGGAAGGACTACAGCGGCAAAATCTGGCAACACAACTCCAACTGAGCGATTGAAGCCCACAACCAGCCCCGGGGCGAGCTAGCATGGACATCCAGGTCAGGAACCCAGAGACCTGAGCCTCATCCCACGGAGGCAGACGCGGCCACCGGGGCACTCTGCGCAACCCTGGCCAGCGCTCTCTCCAGATGTCAGGGTCGCCAAGGAACCGAGCCAGGTCAAAGGAGACCAAAGGAGCAACGCAGAAAGTAAACACGATGTGAGGTTCCAGCTCAGAGCCTGGAGGCCTGTGAGGGCACAAGGAGGGGCCAAGCGCCGCTGGTCACCAAGGCAACGTGGGTGCGTACCTGCGCGGGGCGCCCTCTGGCGGTTGCGGCAGGATGCGCTCTGTGAGTCTGAGGCCTGCCTGGGCTAATCCTGTCCCAAAAAGCAACCAAAAAGATTATGTAGAATAAAGAAGTCTAGGATCTGGGGAGATAGCTCCGTGGCACAAGTGCCTGCCTGGCAAGGGCAAGGTCATGAATTCGAACCCAGGGCCTGCAAAAAAAAAGAAAAAGAAAAAAAGTCTAGGAACTAGGACACAATATGAGAGAAGGGCAACACTGTGTTGCCTTGAGGATTTTTCTAAAAGAGCAGATTTGAGGTGTTCTTGCGACACAAAAACACACAAGTGCAAAAGGGTAATCACGTGACATGACAGCTATGTTAATCTGCTTGAATATGATTACCATCTCATTATATATGCATATCAAGATGGCTTATTTATCTTTAATACACATCATTAAAATTGTCTTGTTTAAAAAATATTTGGTTAGGATAAAAGGAAGAAAAGAAAACGTGGATTGGTGAAGCTCTGCTGAAAAGGAAACTATGGAAACTGAATATTGAACCCTAAAAGCATTGCCCCTGCAGCCAGGCTAGGGAATGCCCACACATTTCTTTCTCTTTTGGGCAGAGGGGTACAGAGAGAGAACTTGATAAACTGCTTACTAGTAAGGTCACTGTAGACCTGCAGTCACAGGTCGTCTACACCATAACTGTTTTGGTTAGTTGTTTTTGTTTTTTGGGACAAGTTCCCTCTATGTAGTTCAGGCTGGACTTGAACTCACTCTGTAGTCCAGATTGGCCTTGAACTCATGGTGATCCTCCTACTTCAACCCCTGGAGTGCTGGGATTATAGATGTGTCACCATGCCCGGTTCATATCATGATTTTTTTAAAAAATCCTTTCGTGATCAGGTCTGGCTATGCAGTTCAGGCTGACCTTGAGCTCACTCTGTAGCTCAGGCTGGCCTCGAACTCGCGGCAATCCTACCCAGGCTCCCGAGTGCTGGGGTTACAGGTGTGTGCCACCATATGCAGCCCCAAGAATCCTTTCGGGAACAGAGAGCTCTGTGGGTCTCACAAAACCATCAGTGCCTTCAGGGACCATAAGTTGTAAACTATTTTTTTGTCTTTTTGAGACAGAGTCTCGCTATGCAGTTCAGGCTGGCCTTGAGCTCACTTTCGTAGCCCAGGCTGGCCTCAAACTTGCATTGATCCTCCAGCCTCAGCCTTCTAAGTGCTGAGATTACAGGCGTGCACCACCACGCCCGGCTATAAACTATTTTTGTGTGAGTTAAAAATCTGTCTTTGGGTAACTTCTTCCACTTCCTGGCCCCAGCTCTGCGGCCCAAGCTCAGAGCCCCCTACCCTCTGCTAGGACCTGCATGTTCCCTCCCTCTAAAGCTCAGGTTGAAATTTACTGGCCACTATAACATTATGAAGAGGGGGAATCTTAAGAGGAGGGGCCAGGGATTTAGCTCAGTGGCACAGTGCCTACCTGGTGAGTGCAAGGTCATGAGTTTGACTCCCAGTACCAAAAAATAAGAGGTGTAGAGCCAGCACTCTGGAGGCCGATGCAGGAGGACTGCCGAACTTGAGCCCAGCCTGGGCAGCTTAATGAATCAGGGAGACCCTGTCTCAAAAAACAAAAAGAGGGCTGGGCTGGGGATAGAGCTCAGTACCAATGCCCTGGGTTCAAACTCCAGGACTGCAAAAAGCAAGAGGCAACAGGCCACAAGGGCATTGTGCAGGAAGACCCTCAGCTGAGCTCGGGCTTGCTTACTTCTGAGACATGTGCCCAGCTGACAGCAGGCAAGGGCGGGCAGAGGGGATGGAGGAGGGTCCCTCAGCTTCGGGCCAAGCGGTTAGTCAGGCTTGCCTCACATACTTCAGCCTCAAGGAGTGCTTTACCACGGCACAGCTGGCAGAGCATTGAAGGCCACTCCACCCTGGTCACCAGGCCACTGCCGCCTCAGCTGGCATGGCCACAGGGTCAATTTCGAGCCAGTGTGAAATGCACATGTGACAGCTTCCAGGAGTAGGTAAAAGACACCTGGTGTATGCTGTCACTTCCTCAGACCTTTTTCTTTTGTTTCTAGAGCTCAAGACAATGGCTGGCACTCCTGCAGCCATCTTGAATTGTGAGGATGACCCTGGTGAGCGCGGGTGGTGGGGGTGTTAGGGGTCCCAGCTAACGGGCTCGGAGACACAGCAGAAAGCGAAGCGCGCTTGGCTGGCCTACCAGCGTTCACCTCCGCCTTCACGTCCTGCAGGCCCTCCTGCATCTGCAGCTCCAGCTTGCTGATCCGCCCGTGCACCTTGTCCTCTTCCTGCTTGGTCCTCGGGCCTTCCAGACTCTTCCTCTGAGTGTCCTCTAGCTTGTCCATCCTGGCTGACAAGTGGGTGAGCTTCTCCATGTCCCTTTCTTCAGCTGCCTGAGAGCCAGGAGGAGAAATGCACCTGATTACACTGAAGAGGACGTCGGCCTCGCATTTAATTTCTGCCTGGTACGTGGGGGGCAGAACCCGAAGCTGCTTGCTGCCCACTTCAACATCATGCCCAGCTGCTCCTGCCTCAACAAAGTCCCAATTTCCAGCTCCCTAAAAGGGCATTGTTATGGTTTGTATCTAGTTGTTGCCCCAAAGTCTCATGTAAATCATGGGGCTGTCAAGCTCACGTCTCAAGGGGCGGGGCCAGAGGACGAGGGTGTGGCTCGAGGGGCGGGGCCAGATGACCAAGGCGGGGCTCGAGGGGCGGGGCCAGAGGACAGGGTTGGGGCTTGAGGGGCAGGGCCAGAGAGGCACGAACCATTAAACTGACAGCACACGCTGTCAGACTCCCCTGCTCTCCCAGGTGGCAGTCTCTGGAGGTATGGGGCAGATCATCCTGGACATGGCAGTGCCCCTGCCTCTCCAGACCCTATAAAGCAGGGGCAGCGTCTTAAAACCCACGGTAACTGTGAGCTAAATAAACCTTTCCTTCCCTAAGCTTGTGTGTCAGGTATATGTCCCAGCAACGACAGAACAGTAACTAAAACAGGCATCCATTTAGAAACCACATTTTCCACTGTCTGCTCAGCCTAGCAGAACAGGGGCTTAGCATATGTGTAGTCACTTTAGGGTCAATGTCTGGCCAGGAGATGCTAGCGTATGTGACAGCTTCCAGGAGAAGTTAGAAGACAGCTGATATTAATATTAATATATATTACTTATATATATTAATGTATTTGGTACAGGGTCTACGAGGTCTCACTGTGTAGATCAACTTGTAGTGATTCTCCTGTTTTCTGCCTCCCAAGTGCTGGGATTACAGACACGTGTTACCCCACCCAGTCTCAATAGCTATCTCAGCATGCCCTGGGGGTGGGGCTGCACGGGGCATGCTCAGGATCAAACCCTGGTGCCTGCGCCTGCCTACACAGGTGCTTTGGTCCCCTGAGCTATCTGGCTGGCCCTCCTGTAATGTTTTAGTATAAATCTCACTAAGTAATTAGTAGACCTGAGAAAGCTAGGGCAAATATCCATCAGCCGTTAGGAGATTTCCTTTCTGCCATGTTTGGCTTCACGCAGCTTTTTGCGGGCCAGCTCTAGGGGCCAGGATTGAACCCCAAGCTGCAAAAAGCATGCAGCACAGCCATGCTTTCTCCCTCAGGCACCCAGGGCTGGGCCTGCAGAGGGCGGTCAGCAATGCAAAGCACACCGGCCCATCTGCCTGGGCCTCGCAGGAGGAAGTGGCACAGGTGGGAAGGAAAGGGGTGGTCATGCTGGGTGAGCCCAGCCACACGTGGGCTCACCAGGTACAGGTGCCAGAACCTGCTTGTTTTTCTGATTTTTTATCTTTTTAATTTATGCATATATTTTGGTACAGGGTCTTGCTACACGGAGCTCTGACTCATAGTGATCCTCCTGTCTCAGCCTCCCCAGCACTGGGATTACAAGTGCACACAACCACACTCAGTTTCACCAGCATGGGCGGGGCAGTGGCCTGTGGTACCCGTGCTACGATCAAACCTGGATCCTTGTGCTTGCCAGGCAGGCGCTGAGACCTGAGCTGTCTCCCCTGCCCAGCCTGCTGCTTTTGAACATGATTCGTGTGAGGCTCAGCTTATCCAGGGTTTGAAACTGCAAACCTTTGCTCATGGAGAGCAGGGTACAACAGGCACGGAAAGGGGGTGGCCGGCTAGGACCTGCTGCCCTGGGCTCCTGCATGCCAGGCTTCAGGGGGTTGGAGAGGGGGCTGGAGGGGATCGGAAGGAGATCTGCTTGGCACTGGCCATGAAATTAAGCAAGCCTGGGCCAAAATGATGCCTGTTCATTTTAGGCAAATGCAAATGGATGATTACATCTTTAAGTTTATCTTAACTAAAAGTAATGAAAAATGCTATTTAGCCTTTTACAGCAAAAGAAATGAAAATGTTCCATGTCTTTATAAAGCATATAAAGCTGGGCATGGTGGCACATGCCTATAATCCCAGCACTTGGGAGGCTGAGGCAGGAGGATCACTTCAAGAGCTTGAGACCAGCCTGGCTACGAAGTAAGCTCCTGTCTCAAAACAAAGTAAAAACACAAAGAATAGAGGCTGGAGATGTAGAATACAGGCTTGAGTATGTGAGACCCTGAACTTGAGCTTTAAAACCAAAACATATACAGAGAGAGCTGGACTCCAGGGCGAGACACAGTGGAGCAGCTCCGGGTGACAGCAAACCCGGTCGCCACGCACCGCAGAGCTCTCTCACCATGCACCGCAGAGCTCTCAAGAGTAACAGTGAAGCGGCTGCACCTACACTGTTCTCCTTAAGAGCCACGGAAAGCTCATCGATCCTCTGCAAAAGCTGCTTTTCTATCCGTTCTTGCTCCTGCTGCAACCAGCTCCGGGCAGACAAGATCTGGTTGCTGAGCTCCTCCACGGTGCCTTTAAATCTAAAAGACAGTAAATTAGCACGTTAGTGGTGGAACAGTCTTTCCGACTCTGACTCTGGCGTCAGAGGGGGCAGCAGGGCCACAAGATGTGAAAGCACCTGAGGACACCACTCCCTGCAGGACAGCTGCAAGGACACAGGTGCTGAGGTAACCATGACTGGGAGCAGATCGCCAAGCTCCCTCCTCCCCTCCCTCCCTGGTGCCTTTTAGCTCCCAGGACAGCAGCCTGGCTCCTGACTTTGTTTACGTTCCCCAGACCCCTCTTGCCCCCCGCCCCCAGGAACACAGCCCAATTTTATTCCAAAGAAAAAAAATTTTTAAATATAAAAAACCTTCCAAACTTCCATTCCTGCCATCCTGGCTTCCCATATTCCTGAAGAGAATTGTCTGTAATGCTGCCTCTCCCTCACCACTCTTTCTCGTTTTTATTCTACATAATGAAATTATAGAAAAGTCTGTGTGGCACAGATATGTGATTCACATAATACAAACACAGATGGCCACGGGGTTAGAGAGCCTGGCTGTCCTCCCACTCACTGTGAAAAGCCTTGAGTAGCAACTGGCCAGAGACCTTGCTTCTTCCCAGCTTCCCTTGCAGCTAGGTATGGGCACACACATAAGTTGGGCAGCCAGACATGTGCGGAAGTGATACAGCCACTTCTGGTCATGTTCTTAAAATATCCTGGACTTTCTCCCTGCCCTAGCACTGGAAGACAAGGACGGAGACCCCACCCTGGGTTACGGTGCTGCCCCGCTGGTCTGGGAATGTGACTGCACCACTGTACACGGACGGACGGCAGCTGCAGCCCTGAGGCCAGACTACCCAAACCCAGTCATCTGTGTCTTCCCACCAGCCTGACACTGGACCTCCAGCAGGGTGTAGAAGTCCAAAGGGCTCTTCCCAGTGACTCCAGCCGCAGGAGGGAAGCACCAGCCAGAACTTCCTGTTCTCTGTCTGACTCTAGTGAGCACACTAGGCATACAGGGTGACACAGCGGAACCCGTCCCTCGCTCCAGCACCCCTGCAAAGGCGGCATCCACCTGCCATATCAGGCCACTGTTCTCACATTCCAGCAATCAGGAGGTGGAGCATTGGGGGGACCCAATGTTGAGTCCCCCACACCCTCATATCTGGCCTTGCTCCTCATTACCAATAGCAGTGCAGCACACGTGTGTTCATGCCTCCTTTGTCCAGTTGTGGCCACACTCCTGGGCCACAAGCTCCCTGGGAGTCAGAGCACACTGACCTCTGCTCAGAGAACCACAGGCCCCACCTCAGTGATCAACAAACTCGAGGGGTGATCAAAAATAGGGTGAATGTTTAGATTTTTGGAAAGCATTATAACAGAAGGCAGGCTGCCATCAGCGACCCTCACTAAACCTTCCTCTGCCTTGAACACACTTAGCCTACTCTGCTGCCACTTTCCGCAGCAGCTCTGCAGTCCTCTCTCGTGAGAGTCTTCAGCTGTGCTGCCCTGGCTACCTTGGTACTCTGAATAGATTGGAGATGCTTACCTGTGGTGATTTTTTTTTTTTTTTCAGTACTGGGGATTGAACTCAGAACCCTGTGCTTGCCAGGCAAGCACTTATTCTACTGCACTATCCCCCTTGCCCATGTTGTGATCATTTTGACTTAGGGGAACAGTCAGAAGTTTCACAGGGCCTGATATGATGAACAAGGCAGATGAGGTCACGGCACAATGGTTTGGGTTTTTTTTTTTTCTGTATTTAGGACAGGGTCTACAGGGTCTACAGAGTCTTACTACACAGATCAGACTCAGTGATTCTTCTGTTTTCAGCCTCCCAAAGTGCTGGGATTACAGGTGTGTGCCACCACGCCCAGTCTCAATCCCTGTCTTAGTGCGCCCCAAGGGTGGGGCCGGCACAGCACCCTGCACTCTGCCTAAGCAGGCACTTTAGTCCACTGAGCTATCAGGCCAGCCCTAAAGCGCCTGCTTAGGCAAGCACTAGGGGACAGGGGTTCAATCCCCATGCCAGCCCCACCCCCAGGACACACTGAGACAGCAATTGAGACTAGGCATGGTGGCATGCCTGCATCTATAATCCCAATCCCACAGCATTTGGGAAGCCGAAAACAGGAGGACTACTATGTGTCTTCTCTGTACAGTGAGACCCTATAGACCCTGTACTACATACATAAAAAATTAAAGATTGGTAAACAAAGGAGGACTTTCAGAACTGCTTTAAAGAGTGGAAAGAATGATGGTAGGTGTGCTTGAAGGAAACAGAAAGATTTTAAGAGGGATTAAGGGTAATGTGCCTTATACCCTAATAATTTTTCTTTTTTTTTTTTCCCGGTACCAGGGATCAAACTCAGGACCTTGTGCTTGCCAGGCAGGCACTTATACCACTGACCTATCTCCCTGGTCCTTCCCCTAATAAGTTTTAAAAATTGAAATAGTCACATTTCTTAATGTATTTGGTACAGGGTCTCACTATGCAGCTCGCACTCACAGTGATTCTTCTGGTTTGCAGCCCCCATGGTGCTGGGATTGCAGGTGGGCATCACCATACCCCAACTCTGTGGCCGGCTCAGCCCATGCCCTGGGGGTGGGGCTGGGGCAGCACGTGATGCCAGAGATCAAACCACAGCCTCTGCGCCTGCCTAAGGAGGCACTTAGTCCGCTGAACTATCTGGCTGGCCCTAGTCACCTTTTTTGGTCACAATACATACATAACATAGATAAATATCAATCCACTTGATTATATTATTATATGGTATGATCTGTATTATAAGTAATATAATTATAATGTTATTATAAATAATAATCCAATCACCAAAACCAACAATTACGAAGGAAACGTGACAGCAGGCCACAGAGAAACTCCTTTTAACTTCCGTGACGGTTTTTGCTTTGCACGGTCAGCGAAAGGTAGGCAGCCACAGCACCCAAGCGCGGGGCCCGCGCAGGCTCCGCCAGCGCTCACACCGCTCCCTCGTCAGCCGGGACTCACTTGGTGTCCAGGAGCTGCAGCTGGTGGTTGCTGTCTCTGTGGGACATCTTCAGCTTGGTGCTCTGCTCCGAGATGGACAAGTCCACTCTGCTCAAAAGCTGGGAAATCTGGAAAAAGAGGCTCTCTTCAGGCGCCGCTGCGAAGGCATCCCTGCGCCCCGTGCTGGCAGTGGCCTGTCCTCACGGTCGTCTAGGAGTGTGCCCGTCTTGTCACCTCTATGGTCTTTTCCTTACACATGCACTGAAAATGAGGACCAGCAACACCGCCAAAGCATCGATTCACCCCAGGCGCTATGATGTGCTATGCGGTGAGCACCCCAGTGGTGGCCCCAGATTAAGCCTGCGACATCTCGGCCCTCTGGAGTCTCACACAAATGCCTGCCAGGGGCTGTTGGGACACCCACAGAGCTCGATCCGGCCAGCCACTGGCTCAGGTGCATGGGCCTGCACCCCAATAAGAAATAAGAAATGAGAAATCTCAGGGCTGGGGAGATAGCTCAGTGGCGCAAGTGCAAGATTGTGAGTTTGAACCTGGTCCCACAAAAAAAAAAAAAAAAGAAAGAAAGAAAGAAAGAAAGGAGAAATCTTCTATAGGGCAGAGATTATCTGGCTTACGCCATGGCCCACGCGTCCTTCTAAGCCTGTTGAAAACTCCCAAAGGCCTTCTTGAGTAACCCGAAGCCCTCCCTCCCTACAGGAGCTTTGCTTCCTTGCCATTATATTACCACTGTAGAATTTTCTTTCCTTCACACCTTGTAGATACATTTGCCAGCGCCCCAGCTCCTCTGTCCGAGACCTCATCCTGCATCACCGTGAGACAGGGCCCCGGCATTCCAAGAACACAGCACCTGCCGGTCTCCCTCCTCTTTTCACTCAAACTGAACATAAAATCAGTTCTTTATGCAGTATTCACGGAGTCCTCAAAAATCATGATGCATAGCATCCCTTATCAGAAATTCATAATTCTTTTCAGATCGGAAATACTGACAACTCTGTCTCTTTTATTTATTTTTTATTTTCATTATTATTGTTTTTTTTTTATTACGGTCGGCTCAGCCTGCCCTGGGAGTGGTGCTGGGGATCGAACTACGGTCCCTGCAGTTGCCTAAGCTTTCCTAAGCAGGCGCTTTAGACCGCTGAGCTATCTTGTCGGCCCAACACTGTCTCTTTTAATGAATTTCTGCAAATTACCTGGCTGGGGCACCAGGCCGCTCAGGAGCCGCCTCACGTCTGTTCTCTGGTGGAATCACTTCACCCTTCCTCATTCTTCCAAATTATTGTAAAAAACAGTGGACTGTATTCATTCTTTTTTATATGAGCAACTCCAGATCCTTACTGGACCCAGGAGATACACATTTTTAATCTGATAAATGGGCTATCAGTGCTGTTATTTTTCTAAACAGTCTCTCCTACAGTAAAGAATTATAATTAGGCAGGCAATGCAAGACAAGCCCTGGAAGACACACACTGTTATGATAAAGGAACACTTGTAAATGGCCAAAAATCAAACTAAAATGCCAGATTTCACTGTGTGAAGTCAGTGTGTGTTTGCCTTTCTTCCCTTCCTTTCCTTTTTTGTCTTTTTAAGAAAGGGTCTCGCTATGCAGTTCAACTGACCTTGAGCTCACTTTTGTAGCCCAGGCTGGTCTTGAACTTGCACTGATCCTCCTGCCTCAGCCTCCCAAGTGCTGGGATTACAGGCTGTGCTAGCTACCATGCCTGGCTTTTCTTTTCTGTATTTGGTACAGGGTCTCACTATGCAGCTCAGAATCCTAGTGACAATCCTGTTTTCAGCCTTCCTGGCACTGGGATTAAAGACATGCGTCACCATGCCAAGACTCAGTTGCAACGTGGGGGAGGGGCTAGTGGAGAAAGGGAGACCTGGGATTGAACCCTGGCCCCTGCGCTTGCCAAAGCAGGTGCTTAGTCCACTAAGCTATCTTGTTGGCCCAGTATGTGCATTTCAAAGTAGAAAAGTCCCCAGATCCCCAGGGCAGCCTCCCCCAGCTTCATCCTAGTATTGCACCACACACTGAACAGAAAGCTCCTGAGCCGTGCCCCGAGGGTACTCGGGCTGCTCCGAGGTGAGGCTGGGTGACCAGCAGGCTACAGAACAGAGAATGCCTGCCCGGGCCACAGAGAGGTCTTGTTTCCTTTCGTTTGGGTACTGGTGATTGAATGTAGGGCCTTTGCACTGAGATCTTTTTTATTTTTAATTTTTAAAATTTTGGTCCATTTCTATTTTAAGGCAGTGTCTCACTAAGTGGCTACATTGCTTGGGCTGGACTTGGACTTGCAAACCTCCTGCCTCAGCCTCCTGGAGTGCCGGCATTCCTGGTGTGTGTCGCCATGTCCAGCAGCTCAGAATCTCTAGAACATGCTAACCGCTTTAAGAACAGGCAGGAAGAATCCTTCAGTTAGGGCTGTACCAAGAAAATCACCATGCTCTGGAGACCCTTATGATGTGCATAAACCTATGGTGGGACCCCAGCTAATCTCAGCACCCCAGCTGAGAAGAAACAACCTGCTTTTCACAGCCGCCCCACAAGGCCTACCTGCCCTTCCGCGTCTTTGATTTTGGTCTCCAGGATTAGTTTGGCCGCCTGCTGCTCTTTGCTCAGGTGCTGGAGCCCCTCGTAGGTCGTCTTGTGCTCGGCAGAGAGCCTGGCAATGCTGGCATCACACCTGTCAGGGCGCACGACACAGCTGCTGCTTAAGGAAGTTGGTGAACGTGCACAAGCATCCTGGCTCCCAGGGTCCGCGCCACCAATCACATCTTCTAGGGAAGTTCAAGGGGACTCAGAGCTTCCAGGGCTCACACATCAGCGCCAAGGGACAGTTATGCCAGGAGTGCAAGTCTGGTTAACCCCAGAGAAGCGGTTAATTGGATACAGCACACCAGTACAAAAACAGGTAAAAGCCACTCCACCATCTCAATAGAAACAGAAAACACTAGATAGAACCCACCGTTCTTCATGATGATACCAAACAAGTCAGCAGACCAGAAACAAAAAGGAACATTCTCAACCTGACAAAAACACCACAGCTGAGCTCAAGCC